>JAHAQQ010000140.1:0-35297 GCA_019190355.1 Penicillium palitans
GCCTGAGCACCCTCATAAAAGCGGCGGCAGCTCAAATAGGAAAGCCCCACCCGCCAGGGAAAATCCGGTACGTATAGTCACATATAGACCGGATAATGCCTGGCACTCGAAACCTTTCCCTTTCCGTTTTAGTGCTCACCCTTGCCGCTTTTTGATCACTGAGTAAAACTGAGCACGTCCCGAGTATTCTGACTTGATCACGGGCCATTACATAATCAACATGATCTGCTCACTGAGCATCACCTGATCATCCCCTGAGCACCCTGATCCACTCACTGATCATCATCTGAGCACTCTGATTTGCTCACTGAGTGCTCACTGGGTGTAGGGATGAGCAGCCTGAGTAAGCAACATCAATAAAATGCGACACGCTAATCCCATCACGTGCAACCCTTCCCATTTAGATCGCCCATCGTCCCATCAAAAAAGGACTGGCGTCGTCAACGTGACCGTTCATCCTAGCGGTTTCGATCCTATCCAAGTGAAAAACTCAGTGGGGCTATTCAATTAACCTGTCAATTTCCTATTTTAGCCTATGCTCCTGGGAATACCCCTTAGAATACGTCGTTTACCAGCCTGCGACCGCCTAATCGGGCTTTGGACTACTACCATAGCGGGGGCGATTGGATGGATTTTCTTGAGGATCTAGAACCCTTCCCTGTATCAAGGCCAACTGGAAAAATCAATGTTCAGCAGGTGACGATGATTAAGCACTTCTCTCGCCAATGAGCGCACAAGCCGAAGGCTTTCCTGAGCGTATAACATCATGCCTTTCGCGCCATTACTAAGTAGGTTGTAAGCCGAAGACAAAACCATCAACGGGAATACCCCGATGAGCACCTGGGAGCCCGCGGTGCGTTCCCAGGAGCCCACTAGACAAGCTATTTTGTTTAAACCAAATATCCACTTTGAGCCAAACATAAGTCGAAATCCTAGGAACTCGAAAAATTGCCCCCCTCGCCCCTAGCATTTCTGCCTAAAAAAAGTGATGCCATTGCAAAATAGATATATACCTAGTCACTCCCTCCGAAAACTTAACCAAACACCGCCTTTGAATATATCACAGTGAGTTCAGCTTTCAGTCACTCCTTGTTCTGCATCAACTGACCGTACTCCAGATTGGCATTTCTTTTGCTCAGGATCAGTATTACCGGTCCCACTGCCCAAGTCGCAAAAGCTGCGCAGCGGAGCGTCTACGCCCTTCTGGAAACCCTTAAAGCTACCAAAAGTACAGCCGAGGCTTTAACAGGACTGTGCCATCGATTGTCTTCCGTTGACACTGCTTGAAGTAGATTATCATCAGCATTGTCAATCAGAACCTAACAGGCTCAGTCATCAAGTCCAACATCATCTGCGGTTGGCAATCTGGAGCAACGGAGATGCATGTGTTTGATTCCAGGACACTCTCAAAGGGTGGACTGAACACTCGGCCAATGATACTATGCAAAAATCGGACCGAGATCGCCTTGATTTCTTCGGGGACATAGAAGTGCGAATATTGACAGAACGGCTGCACACGTTGATAGTACCATACATACGCCGATGGAAAACTCTGCGTCTCAGTCGACTGAGATATACCAACAATGACCCCTCCCACACTATAAGTTCGCCAACAGGCTCAAAAGTATGGTCCCAGAGGCTCATGAGCTTGGTCGCCTAGTAGGAGGCTTGTACAGTACTAGCCTGGGCGCCCAGAAGGGCACAGACTTGCAGCGTCGCTTCTGTCGATCCGAAGAGAGTGGAAAGATGGTACGAATGTGTATGGAATTGGAAAAGACCCGTCATTCCCTTGCCATTGAGCAGGTATATGATATGGCTGTATATTTTCGGCCCTATCACGGTTATGGAGAGTCTCGCGTGCAGGTCCTCAGTTTGTATCATTCCATCCTGACTTATAGGCATCCTTTTGCCCTCTGGCTCTAACTTGTCAGACGAAGCTTGTTCCTGTCATAGGATATTGCTGTCTCTAGTCAAGAACTTGGGTGGGGTAGGGGAGATGCATCTATTGGGGCGAAGGCACGGTATTCTAATTCTTAATCGATTTAGATTTAAGACGACTGACAGAAATCTGTCTGTATTGCAACGTATGGGTACAAATGGCATAGATGAAGAACTCTAATTAACTAAAATGACAAAACCCGCTATTTCAACAATCTGAGCGGTAATGATGACTAAACGTAATATATGGTATGCATGGTACTCGAAGTCACATGATTTGCATGGTATAATAATACCTTGTAAATCCATGTATTTGACCTTGCACTTTGACAACGACAACAAAAGGTCCCCTCCCTACCCCCTGCTCCCAAGCTTCCCAGCTCCGTATTGAAACCCCAAACACCCGCCCGACTGATACTCAAGCAATTTTCCGTCGATATTCCAATAATACACCCTAGGCATGCTCAGGTTGGTTCTGGTTGGAGTACACGTGACAGGTTCAGTAACGAATATTCCTGGACCAGCGGTCAATGTATGATGCCATACCTTCAGCAACTCAGGTTCTCTCTGAAGGCCCGTTCTAACCTTATGAAATTGAATTTTGTAAATATTGCAATCGCGACCAGGGACTCGAGTTGATTGCTTTACCGTGGTCTAATAGCACTATTCCGGTAATCGGCTTGGTCATGGCTGTTTTGGTTCCGTATTTGATACACCGGCTCAATATTTCTTACCGTAAGATAATTACGGTTATTCTGATTGATCTGCACAGCCACCGTTTTGAGACTGACCAGCCACAATCCTTGTAAGCCTCGTAATTTTTGAGATACATGAGACAAATATGTTTCCGTAACATACCACCATCGTATAGTACTCTACCTGTTGCAGCTTCTCAGGATCATAATACTTTCTCAATTAATCTTCTATTTGGTTCATTCTGTAATGGTGTTGAAGAAGATTATCAACATAGTTTTCCAGGCCTACCTACGTGGATTTAGCTGCACTGTTGGGGTTGATCTGTAATAGCTGTCTTTTTAGCTACTAGATAGAGAAGGGCTTCCTCGCTTGGGTACAATGACGTCGATCCGTCGACCCTTTATTATACGCAAATATCTTTGGGTGTTGGGTTTGCCGAGAACTATGGCGGTTTGCAGGAGCAATAGAGCCATTCCCAGGAGCTTTGGCGAGGGGGTGACGCTATTTCCTAAGAGGTTATTGATAAGATAGGATAGTAACGGAGCAATGGGAAAGGCGGGACTCTCCCGGGAACGAGTCAGTCAGAAATGGTGGCGCTTTACTGTCAATAACTTTACGTCTGGGATTGTTGCCCAACAAAGCTGACTTGACCAGCAAATTTGAGTACATAACTCAAGGACATTGGAGAAATCCTCACAGGGCCTGTCTACAGCACGGACAATAAGATTCCCAATCAGCTATTATTCGCCACGCGTAAAACAGAAAATGAAAATACCAACGCTTGAGAAGCCATGATATCCGTGCAATTGTAAGGGCTGCTACAAGATAAGAGGTATTCGGTCCCTGATTGGGGGGGGGTTAACAAAAAAGGTTTTGGTCCACACAGCAATCTTAACTGGGTGGTGTTAGACCGTGCAATTTGTTACTCTTTTGATTCCACCTCACGTTCGATGTATATCCTGTTATTCCCTTGGGCTCACCGACTGAACTGCCAACTATCGATACCCTGTTCTGTTTAACCATGGATGACATGAATCCACTTCAACTCCCCACCTGTCACCCGCCGAAAAGATACTTTTTAAACGTACCTCAGAAATTGCCGTCTGGTCAACATAGCTTCACAGGGTTCAGACAAAGTCAAACATCTTCTGCTGTTAGTGAACAGCTTTGACCGTTCTCTCGCCCAACAAAAGTTGGAGATTGGGACCAGCTAAGAGGTAAATGCACAGTGGGGCCTGTTTGATTGACCTCACTGTTTTTATTGAGATTCTTGCTTATTGCATTGATGCTCGAGGTAGGTGGCTGTTCGAATATGCTACTGAGCTATGTAGTGTTGAGAACGTGCATGAAGATGCGATTGATTGATGAAAGCTATGTTGTGCAGAGAGAGAGAGAGGATATACATGTAAGAAGCAATGGTAAACACCATGAGGTCAGGTGATCACGTGCTACGAGAGATGAGATCGAGGGTCTCAATAGTGGTCAATGTGGTCAGTGATAACAATCCCCATGCACATATCGTCCTCTCCTTCGGCGGTCAACTCTGCTTCATCAACTAGTCTATCGTTTTAACAATTCTTCGAAAATCCACTCTATTATCCAACCCTTAAAAAAACGATATTAAACGTATATCAAAAAAAAATCTCTGGTCATTTTTCAGGGTTCGCAAAAATCGGGAATGGTCCGGTGGAACTACCTTGATCTCCCCCGCAATATATTGCATTAGGGTGTTACTACGGGCATCCGTTTAGCCGCGGCAGGGCATATAATCCATGATTTATAGAGATGGATCTCTTGGCTGATGGGAAGAACCTGCAGGACTGGAAGGTGTTCCAGTCCATTGCGGCGTCCGACCATTGACAAGGTGGGCTCAGTCCCGGAGGCAGGAGAGGTTGTTGTCGGACTGTTTAGTACTGGCTCCTTTCTCTGGTTGCTCGTCCACGCAGAAGACAGGGTGGCAATAACATCGCATCTGGCCCTTCTCTGGGAATGAAGCCTTTCAGTTGACGTTCAACCGCTCTGATTGCCGATACAATTCGTCAGTTTGCCGGCGAAGGGCGTCAACAAGAACCGTCAACAGGAAGCGTCAGGTAGGTCTTATAGTGGAACACCAAGAACCGCGGTGAGAACCGCACCGCACCGCAAGAGGCGCGGTTCTTGGTGCTCGACCTTGGAACCGTGGTGTGGCTCTAATATTATTGGACCCGAATTGCGGAGGTGCGGTTCGAACCGGAGGTCCCACAAATAGTGCAAACAGGAATCATAGAAAGATACAGCCGTATAGCAGTGGTATCGGTTAGTTTTGTATGGTATATATTATGTATATTATGTATTAATCTAGACCTGTATTACCATATATGATTAATACAGATATTTTTAGTCAACTAGTCCGACCAAGAATTACTAATTTTCTATTATAGTAAATTTTTGCTGGCGATGGTAGGAAGTTGGTAGCGTACCCGCTGATACATCTCACCGTGTTTTGGCAAGAACCCCTGACCGCTGACTGCGCCCGATTATCAGAGAGCGGGTTGTGGTAGATGGGTGATTGGCCCTCGATGCATCACATTGTGGGACCAGAGAACTCGGTTGGAAATAAAACGGGTGAGCGGTATATCAACCTGGCAAGCAATGCAGTATTTAATGATGTGCATGCCTCGACTTCCAAAATCCGTTTCCAATTTGATCCCAACCTCAAGTGCTTCCTCATTATTGTTATCACTCAAAACCCAGTCAATAGAAACACTCATCCGCCTGCATCATGTCATCATCAGTTCCTATTCGGAATTCTGTTGTGCAAATCTCTCATTCCACTTGGCGCCTTGGCTGCGCAATCGAATGCGAACGAATTGCGGAACCAGATGACACATGCGCGGCTGCCTGGAAAGACGGAGAATATTGGTATATTCTTCGGCTCGCAACATCTGAGCAACCACCCGATGTTACGCCTGCAAATTCGCACGAGGTCCGTTTGATCCATGAAGGAGGCACCCTGTCGGCAGTATGGGCCATTGGAAATAATGCCTTTTGCAAAGTCCACCACTGGAGCCCCGATACCACTTCAGAGAGTGAAACCATTAAATTCGTTCAAAAAAAGGCACCCCAAGTACCTGTACCTGAAGTGGTCTATTCCTGGGTGGATGGAAAACGCTCATTCTTGGTGTTGAAAAGAGCCCCGGGTATAACGCTGAGAGACGCTTGGGGGACTATGTCCGCTACCCAACAAGATTCCATCTTGGAGGAGGTTGTTCATATGTGCGATATACTCGCTTCTATTACTTCGGAGCGACTCCAGAATGTATATGGAGGTCCAGTATTGGAACCTTACCTTGCTCACTCGGAAAGGGATTCATTGGAGCCGTTAAGTGTGTGTGAGAGCAAGAGATATTTCTTTCGGGAGGATCTTCATCCAAACCCGGAGATCGAAGAGCGGTTTCATCTCTATCATCCTGATCTAGGGCCAGGAAACATACTTGTTTCGAATCAAAGGCTGTCGGCGATCATCGACTGGGAGTGCGCTGGATTTTACCCACGTTTCTGGATCTCAACAAAACCTTCTGTCTCTCCGGGACTGAACTTTCATCCGCCAATTCCAGGTATTGACGAGATTGAATGGAGAAAGCGACTCAGAATGAAACTCGAAGAACGCGGTTACCCTCGATTTGCAGAATGGTTCATGGAATGGAGGAGGACAAAGTCTAGATAGTGAATCAAGCAGATGATTGCATTTGGCGGAAAGCTGTTGAAGATTTTGCTGTCTCTGGTTGATATGACCCATTTGTTCTCTCGGGATAGATCTATCTCTTCTTCCTCTCACTCCTTAGTCAAAATCCATGATTATTTCTCATCAGCTTCTCCATCAGGTTAGAAGGCCCTTTTCTCTTTGATTCATCACACATCAATATCTGAACACATAATATTGCTACGCAGAAGATATATCCGGTAGAGAGCTAATAGCCTACCCCGCTATTATGGCACAGTAGCGATAGTCTTGGCATCAAAAGCGAGGACATGATACATAAGGAACATCAATTACGAGGCGTCCAAGTTCGCACCTGGGTGAATCTCGATTCTCAACGGTATTGCTTCATCTTTCGGCCAGTTCATGTATCCAACCGACTACTTTCTCGACCTTGTGCATCTCATGGTAGGCGGGTATTGGTGATGCATTTTGCAAAGAAAACAAAGATGTCAGTCTTAATTGATGGTCGGACATTGGGTCTATTATGTTTTAATTTTTAATTTTATGCTTTCAAAAAGGGTTTTATGGAATAGTATCATGGATCTTGCATGGATCGGTCAACTGAGCTGGTTTGGGGAGATAGAGTCGGCCCTATAGGGGAGGGGCGTTGAAAAAGCCTTGCTGCCTCATGATAGATTTCTCTCTTCTCCTCTCTTTCTCTAGCAACAATCCATCGTTATTTCCCATTAGCTTCCTTATCAAAAGAACATGATGAAGACCAGTAAATGGCAACTTTATTGCTCTATGAATCCCAGAGGGGGAGAGACTAAGTAACAAAGCTGAACACGTAACGAACGGAAGTGGTCTTCTATGTTATTTTCCTTATTATTTCACCTTGCACCTTGCTTGCCATGCCCCGAATGAATGCCTGAGTGAATGACTGTTCGAGTGGCCCTAGTAGTTCGACTCGTTAGTCTGGAAACACATACAACCATAAGCCGACATACTCGTTGAACAATGCGCCTTGTTTAAACAGCTTGGGGCATTTCTGCCCCGCATTTTTCGCACTTCTCCGCCTTGGTCACATTGCCGACACCGCACTTGGGACAATTCATTGTTTATCTTGTGTATCGGATCTCAAAAGAAGGATGTCAACTTTGAGCCTTGTATAGATTTCATGATATGGCTGAGTACTAACAGTGGGTTGTTGTGTTGGGATCTTCTTGTATATTGTTGCAAGAGCACAATGTGGGCTTTCACCTTCTTTAAATAAGGCCTCTAGGTACATGATATGCGCAGTATAATGACAGCTAAGCACGGACCCCCCTGACTCAAAGAAAGGAGAGAGACACGACATCGACGAAACCATAGACGCTGGAAGCATGGGGACGATTGAACTTCACATGAGTCCGTGCCCTATGACTGCAGCAATCCCTCGTCGTTTGTAGCCAATCAAACAAGTATGCATCAGAGCACAACCAATGCTCCATTACGTAAGCTAAGATATATCTCTGGATTGTCCAAGTACGTTAGTTACGTTAGCGTGGGCGCTTACCAAAGGAAAAAGACACGTATCAACCATTTACCTCAGTTCCCTCAGCCTTTCACCATCCTTTTCACCATCATTTTCGCCATCCTTTTCACCATCACCTTCACCATTCTTTTCACCATCCTTTCACCGTCATTTTCACCATCCTTTTCACCATCATTTTCACCATCATTTTCACCATCATTTTCACCATCATTTTCACCATCATTTTCACCATCATTTTCACTTTCCTTTCACCATCCTTCCACCGTCATTTCCACCATCCTTTTCACCATCCTTTTCACCATCCTTTTCACCATCCTTTTCACCATCCTTTTCACCATCCTTTTCACCATCCGTTTCACCATCTGTTTCACCATCGCTTGGCAAATTCATTCGTTATTCTTCTGCGAGTATAAATGTATCTTATTTTTTGTCTTGTTTATCATTTTACTTCATCTTTTCATCGTTAGCTACGAGAAACTAGAAACTCACCGCTGAAAGAGGAGAATTCAGCTGTAACAGTTACTCAACCCTGCATAGAAATCTCGTAATATATATCTTCCCTTAGTTGGAAGGTCTTGCAAATCCGTAGCCGGATAAACAATATACCGAGCCGGGAGCGGATCTTTGTTCATCGGGTCACCCCTCGTCATCCCACTTTCTTGACACTAGTTGGGCACTGTTGCAGATGGCCCAAATTACTGCAAGGCTTTCAGATTAATCTGAACTCGCAGTGCTAAAGTCGACAATCGAAACTACCTCGTCAAGCAAGTCGTTCGATGAATTTCAGTTGAACGTAAGCAAGCATCTCAGGCTCTTTGTCTTTTTCTTGTCTCGCTAACGGAGTTGTAAAAGTTTGAGCAAGCTTTTGCAAACCTGACAGCACATTTTGCTTAATGTTTGCTGTTTGACTGCTGTCAGTATTCTGTGCCGGACGGTGGAGACGTACCTGGTTAACAAGCGCGCAGCCTACGATTACAGTTCGTGTCATTACCCAAAATGTCTACGTCTAGCCAAACATCTGTTGGAAATGTTGCCCTCAGCGGAAAGGAGGAATACATACGTGGCTTTATTTTTGAAGCAGTGGATGAGGAACGAACCTTGGAGGGCAGGGGAACGCTGATCATGATAATTCACCCGTCGGACTCGGAAAAAACGAAAATTTATGACGATGTTCATGAGGAAACCAAATTTTTGGTGCCACCTGGGTACAAGATCAAAGTGATAGATGCCCAAATAAAGATGACCAAGTAGGCTGCAATTCCAGGTTATTGAGCAACTCCATCCCTGCCTGTTGTCCAACCCACAAGGTGATCGAGATATCGGCGTTGCCATCACGAGGAATCATTGTCGTCAAGCACCCAGTTCGAGGATCATCTGCCTGTCTCTCTGACATCCATAGGCGACTCGTTTGGACGGCATTTGGAATCAATGCGGCTAAGAGGGGTATGAGATCGATTGGAGCCCTCGAGAACATATACGCAATCTCTATGGATTTGTGGTCAGAAAGCGCTGCTTGTGAAATAGATAATTTAACTTACGCCTTCCATTGACTTCTGCCTGTTCTTGACCAACACCATTTCTCACAGAGGATGCATCACCCACTGTTGCATTTTCGACAACCGTCGGTAAAGGTTGCGAAACCTCGTCGCTCGCCATGCTCGGACGATCGCTTGGAAGAGGGACACAATCCGGTGGTTTCGGAACTGCAACCGTTAGTTAAAGTATTTCTGCTCAGCAGTGTTGCTCATGAAAGCCATGTACCATTGGTAGAACAAGCAAACATCTCGGTATGAGATAGTGACCGTAAGACTGGATCATCAAACTCTTGGATATGGTTGTTGAGCCGAAGTAAAAGCATAGACCGGCTAGATTTGTTCATGTGTGCAATGTGCGCTTGACCAAGAGCCACAGCACACAACATGACAAGTGTAGGCCCCATATCGCCAGCTTTATTAAAAAGTCCTTGTAAAAATAATTTGTAGTAGTTGCGCTTCTTGGAATTTTGCGTTCGACGCAAAATGTCTAAAGCATCTCCATATTGGCGACTGGGGAGCCCATTGAGCGTTCCAATGGCCTTGAGGTGGTTGCTAGTAAGCTGGATTTTGTTTAGCGCCTCGCTCACGCTGAGCGGCTTCTGAGATCGAACGCCTTGCGTCATCTGGGTTCTGCTGAAAAGAAATGATGGGTGAGAAAGAATGGCAGAAAGAATGGCAGAAAGGATGGGAGAAAGAATGGGAGAAAGAATGGGAGAAAGAATGGGAGAAAGAATGGAACAGGATGGAACAAAGGATGGAACAAAGGATGGAACAAAGGATGGAAGGAAGGATGGAAGAAAGGATGGAAGAAAGAATGGGGCAGCGCTCTATTATGAATTGGTCGTTATTTCACGTGACTTGACTTTCAGAGCCCTGCGAGTATTAGTGGATATCCCTATTGCCACGCCTAGCAGTCTGGCGAACCCCGATTTGCTTTTTGGAACCCATTTTGAGCCGATGAATCTCTCAGGATGTGGTGGCAGCGCCACCGTCTTTTAATCCAAAACGATTCTACTATATGAGGAGTGGATACTCAAAAGCCAATTGCGTAACACCAAGACGAGCGTGCAAAGATCGCCATTACGACAGTATAATTTCTAAAATCTAGACTTCCTGAGTACCTCGCATAATCTTGTACAAAAACTTCGCTTTGGCCTCCTTCAAAAAGCAAAACCATCTGATCGGCGGCCTCATGCAGGAAACAACAACCACGCGGCAGCAGGTTCTGAAGTTGGAAAACCCCAGCCAATAATGACTGTCGGGTAAGCTATGGGACATTGGTACAGTTCAGGGGATATATAATCTTGCATCTTGGTAGTAGCCTCGATGGCGCGAACATTCTAAAACGGCGCCGTGCTTCTACAGGAATCCTCTGAAGTCCCGAGATTTTTGTCTTCATCAACAAGGCATATTATCTTGTAGCGCACGATCTCATGGGCTTTCTCAGAACAATTTCTGGGTGGCTCCATTTTACCCAGCGCAATTTCTTGATCTGCCATAAAAGTACTTCTGCCGATTCCTTCTGGGACACCCATCCATCTCGAAGCGAAGGCGATACACACGAGGAAGAGATAGTGGCGGTGGTGAACACTTTCGAACTGCCCGCATACCGTCAGTCACTGTGGTGTAACAGATCTGAGATTATCGATATCCACCCTGTGGCAATCGGCCCTTTTTATCTTTCAACTCGCGAGCCTATACAGTTCATGTCATTTAACTGTACACCACCTGTTCCCGAAGAACCGCCAGCTGGAAATAATTGGACATTATGGCCTCTCAATCTTTGCACAAGTAAGTCTTTCAATCTTGATCACTGCCGATGCACCACGCTAAGTAGACAGATTGATGGAAACCGATTCGCGCACAAGTCCTGCAAAACCTCCCAGCATTGCTATTTTAAAGAAGTACAGTGGAGTATTAAAGAGTTACCCTGATTTTCGAAGGTGCCTGCTTTTTGTTGCCAAGATGAATAATGGGACTGTCAAGACCGTGTATATTGAGTTGCGTGAAATACTGAAAGGGGGCAAATCATCGAACTTGCGGGACCGAGATTTGAATCGCCAGGCCAGGTACCTAGTACCTCCAGCGGAGTGGAAATACTTGGAAATTCGATATGTGAGGGTGTAAGCACAGCTGTAAACTAGTACTTGTGTTGGAACGGAGATTAAGCTAAGGACCACAATCGGTCGAGGCCGTGCCACTTTTAAAGCCTATGGTATCAGAATCTCAATCAAAAGACTTGCAGGGGTGCTACTTCCGTTTCCACCGCTGGTTCTGTGTATTATACAAGTGCATATACTAATGCCTTTCATCCGCGAAAATGGGTTGGCAAGCCGGCCCTCACTTATAAATAGTGGGCCTTCGTCCAATTGATAGCATTTTGTTTCCTTTTGGAATACCTAGCTTCATCCGGTTGCTTCTATTCACTCTGCCTCAAGATGACTGACGTGGAAAGGCGGCTCGCAATCTTGATGAAAGCTCTGGTAAAAACGGGCTTGGAATATATCTGTCCGCGATGTTTTCAGCTCTTTTCAGATCCAAGTGGATGCTACCGTCATTGTCGAAAGGAAGGGGAAGGAGGCGAAGGTGAAGGGAATGAAGGGGACGATATCCACAGAGGTCTTGGTCTGATCACGAAGAAAGATTTTCCGGAATTTCTTCGATGTTACCGGGCTGCCATTGGATTCCCGATAAATGAAAGTGATCTTCCCTTGGAAGAGGGTCCAGGACGCCCAGGACGCCGCTATTACAACAAATGTTTCTCTGTTGAGTTTGTACTTGACAATTGTCGTGAGTCTTTTCACGCAAACACAGGCCCCATGTATTGAGGCTGATGATGAAACAGTCCCAGAAAGAGAAGTAACCGATGCAATGCTGTTGGCCGTGATTAAGATATAGATCCCATTGAGTGAGATAATTATGTTGCAGAGGAAACTCGTCGACGGATGACAAACTAACAGCACAATAGGCAACGGCAGAAAAAGTCCAACCTCAATTTTGGCTCGCAAATCCCACAACAAACTTTGATAGGTATAGATCAGAATAGTAAAGGAAAGTAGTGGGAAGTGTGGTATAACATTCAGTGATTGAAGTTGGTGTTGAGGCAGGTGATTTCATTGAAGCTCAGCGTATATCTGCTGTATTTTTTATTTCTCATTGACTAGTATGATATGGCAAGGTCTCAACAGAGGGTCAAATCTAGGTAAACAAGACCGCGTCGCCTCTGATCACGTCCCGTTCTAATAACCCTAACAATTTCCTCAAGCTTCCCTCGAAGTTTGCCAACGTATCCGGTACATACATTTTCGTGTAGCTGCGGTAAATAGATCGGCACACTGTGTCAAATTGCTTGTAGGGGTCGGCGAAGAATATAAGAAGCCTCCGGGGGAGAGGCACCATTTTCGAATCAAAATGCCAGGCGAGAAGGGAAAGCATAGCCAAATCACGTGCAGTGAGCTTGCTTGCCATACGGTGCGCATAGTTCCTCAGTATATTGTTCTTGGCCAAGGCTCTGCGTTTTCCCAAGAGCAAGTAGCGATATTTTCTGAGGGCCTGGCAGGTGAATACTAGGGATGCAGTTCTAGCATTGGGTTTGTGCTGCCGCTTTATTGCTCGTTTGACCTCTCTTGTGCCCAGAAGCCACACTTGTTGAGCAATTAAAGTCGTTTCGGCGGCTTGGAGACTGGCTCTTGGGAAAGGAAACTTCATAAATTAGCATATGACTGCAGAGAAACCCAGAGTTGATTGTCTTACACAGAAGTCCTCATCCAACGACATGGTAGCAGGTATCCAGAATGGATTCTGTTGAAATATTGAAGCATGGTTCCGGGAAGGTGGACCGGTCGAGTATTTATGTTATGCTCGAGATGCTCCCGGGACCCTTGATCCAAAATCCGGACGAACAAGGAGAGAGTATTTCCCGGACGTGATATGGATCTTCTAAAAGCAGTATCTTCGAGGCCGTCCTGGCCTATAAAAACCAGTATTTCGGCCCACTTCCCCTAATACAAATACAAAAGCCTTTCAAAAACTCGGGATTTCTGTCTTACTGAAAAGTGGCGTAGACTTAGCGCCATTGCGCAGCGGGAACGCCTCTGGCCTTTCATACCGTGTTATCTGCGTTCGCCTGCAGCGGATTAGCAGGGCCATTTGGAGTCCGATTACATGCACCTTTCATTGGATAACTGACTGAGTGTCTGAGAACTAACAATAACTGCATGCTGATCTCACTTATAGGGATAATTTTATCCATTGCATGGGTTTGGCGCCATTTTGAGGCTACCCCTCAAATGCGGCGTACGGTGAGGTAATGAAAACCTATATAATGAATTACCAAAAAATGACTTTGTGTACCAGGGTGCAGGGTCCCTGCCCATGGGGATTCTTGAAGTGCCCGAGAGTGGGTATTGCTTAGGAAGGATATCTTATTTATGCCAGTACGTTCCCCAAACTTCGGTTCTTCAAGTCCCTCGCACAGTTCGGTCCCTTCCTTTCATTGCTACCATTTCAGCCACCTGCGATGGACTTCCGACTTCCCTTTCAACCTTTCTCTCATAGTAAGTAGACTTATCATCCGGTCAACATCGATACTGACAGGCCTGAAGCCATAGTCTTGAACGACGCAAGAGGGCATTCTATGACACCTTGCCTAAGTATCCTGGCAGCATGCAGAGAGAGATATGGTCAACTTCAAACCGACGCACTCTCACCTGCCTACATTTACCTGGTCATGATGGAAAATTCGACCTACTATGCAATGAACGGTGGATTGGGTCAGCTTTTTCGGCAATTGTTGTATGATCATCTTCAATATGAGTGGCCCAAGGCAACTGATATTGGTCGTCTCATTCATATTACTCTGGCGGTCAAACAAGAAGTACTTATTCGTTGTGATATATTCCATCACATGCGCGGCTATACCGCAATAACCGGGGACACGGAGGGGCCTGTCCTCGCCGAAAGAGCCATGCTGGAGGTGTTTCAGCCTGTCGTCAACTCTGATCTGGTTATTGAAGCGTGGAGGATTGAGTTCTCTTTTTCTGATTTCCGGCCGAGGGTCTCTCGGATAAGTTCACTTGAAGATTTGTGCTCGATATTTCGCCCTTTATAATTGCCTAATTCTCAAGGAATTTTACTCGATTGACAGGAAATCTAAGGGTTGACACATGGGTTTGAGCGTGCTCACAGCATTAGCGAGGCTTTTGTATAGATGCATGATACTTTTGTCATCTGCATGCTTTAAGTTTTTGGAGACAGCCTAGGCAGCAAACTTGGACCGCCCGGGTGTACTTGCTTGATTCAGTCATTTATTTCTGTGTCAGGATATGAATTCCGTGAATCCAGGCATGCAAGGAAAGAAAGATGACTTTTTTGTGGAACGTTCATGACCAGAGGTAGTATGAAGCAGGCCCAGTTTACGCATCAACAGTGATTTCAACACATGTGTCAAAATTCGGATCAAACGACGTCAAGTAATGGAGAAGCAGAATGGAGAATGCCATTATTGAGGTAATAGTGTGATTTGTGGTGCGGCAAACGCAGAGCAGCATTCTGGTTGGTTCATTCAATCCGGTAGCAAAAGCTATCCGTTGAGTAGAGTAGCTAGCTCCTGATGGATTGTTCCAACGATGAGAGCACAATCAGATGGTTTAGATACACAGAACCCATTTCCCCCTAACCACATAATATTCCACAAGCCCTAGTAGCTTGATAAACCTTCTCTTAAAGCTCTTTATTGACTCCGATTTAACCATTGTCGTGTATCTGGGGTGGATACCAATGCAAACATCGTCGAGAAGCTTCCAGGGGGTATCGAAGAATTGAAGAAGCTGACGGGGGAGAGGCACTCCAAAATTTTTGTTGAAGTGACAGGTGAGAAGGGCAAATATTTTGAGCGACTCTTCGGTGAGGTCTTCCACCATATCTTGCACAAGTCGATTTAAAATGCTGTTCTGGGTTAGAGGGACCCGTCCCTTTCTGTATCCATTCTTCCTGAGACGTTGACAGGCCAGCACTAGTGATGCAATCCCAGGATCGAGATTTTGATGCTGTTCAATTGCGTCTTTCAGGTCCGGGGTACCCAGCCACCAAATTTGCAAAGCTGTTAATGATGTTCGAGCTGATATCTTGAGGTAGGCTTCGGGAATCTGTATAATCAATCTTAGTATGGGAAAAGAAGCGAACACACTTGCCCTTACCATATTGATGCCGCCTTTTCTATGATAAATGCAGAGGGGGAGGACTGAGCAGGTGTATGCACAAATGAAGGGGCAAGCAACTTGCATGAGGATCTCTCTTTGTATATTCCAAGTTTTGGAGTGGGAGTGATATGCCTCGCCGCACGGATGTCAATATTACAATACCTTTCAATTAGATGGTAATTTTCATTTTTTGACTGCGCTTGTATCGAGATGGACGTGCCCTACTTATGCTCCATAGTCGCTACAGCGAAATGTCTTAGCAGCCAATACTACCCACCCCTTGTGTAAACATCCTTGTAAAAGCGCCTGGCCTTTTTGTGGATTCTTCCCAAATACCCACATGGGAATTCCAATCAATAAGCGCCCCAGAACTCGCTAGCCAGTCAGGGCGACAGCATGAATCACAAGTTTCCCCGCCCAACACGGCGAAGCGTGAAAGGCTCTCATATGTAAGGGAGGAGGGTCATTCTCCTTCACAACGTATATAACCCCCCGCCCATCCGCGCTGCGTCCTTGATCTTTGACCTAGTACGAGCGACTCTCTTCGTTCACAATCTGCCTCCGAAACATCTCAACTTCGATTCTTTAGAATCATGGCAAACAACAATGGTCACTGGCCTCCAAATCTGCATTTCCCACCTTTCACCATTGCCCTTGAACCGAGTCCCCGGTCAGATCCACCCAGTGCGAGTATCATCAAACCTCCATTCGAAACAGGTAATCCACCAATCCACCACTGCCTGTATCCATATTCTTGAAAGTCAATCCATGAGGTTATAAATGGTGCTAATTAGTAAAAATAAGAGAGCATGACCCAGAGATTCCCTGTTCAGTACCTCCCTGTTCAGTACCCACAGGCCAGCTGCAATAAATCACAGCCGGCCTCGCTCCAGGCGGAAGGGAATTTCGTTCTATATTCCCAAGACGAAGCAATAAGTTTTCAGGAATATGAATATGCCCAAGTCAATCGCACCATTGGGTTCTACGGCCAGAAGGCAGCATTTGGCAGGATGCAGACGGTATTCCAGGGGAGCCCGGTGTTTTCTACCCATTGCAAAAAGGTCTTTCCTAATGAGCCTGACTTCTCATTGATTGATCAATTTGTGGCTCAAAATAATACAGTCCTGGAAAAAACACTGTCGAATCTCAAACGTTGCGACCCAGCTCGCCTGGAGGATTTCTATAGATCTGCCTTCCGAGGATTGAACCTGGTCGCGTGTGAAGCTATTTTGGCTGCATGGATGGGAGTTCTGGATCTAAGTATCTTGGGTGGAATCCAAAATACCTATTTGCAGAAACCGCCATGTTCTGGTTTCTGCATCCAAGCCCCATCACCATCGACCATTGACGATCCGGGAGACTTTCTCTATTATATATTGCGTGGAAACCACGGAGAGAAACTTCCGTTCAAACGGCTTCTGAGGGCACTACACTTTGCTAGTATTGAAGCCACTGACCGAAGGAACGTCGAAACTCGTTTACTCCTGCGTGAGATTGAAATTTGGAGAGAGTTAAATCCGTAGCCATTTTACGGCCCTCACTTAGTTCCCATGTTTTATTGCAACGTCCTGTCTTTTTTTTAATTAAGCACACTTTCTCTTCCACAAACTCTCTCAAAAACGTATCTATATCCATGTCACCGTGGACAAAAAAAGCTTGACCGGACTTAGGATTACGGTAGAACTGTAATTCACTCGTAGATCTTGCACTTCCGTTGGATAACATGGATTCTCCATCGAATTCGCAGTCTTTGAGGGTATACGTCGTCTGGGGCTTGTGTTTGATACCGTTGCTCTTTTCACGACAGCCGATGGTGCCTGGTACAAGTCAATGTCTATTTCACTTATCCAAAAATCGCGTTATGGGTACCTTAGTGTGTCTCAGTTCGTTGGAATCGGAAAGAGGCTGACTGGATGGGGTTTCTTCATCCTGGGCGGGCTGTGGGTCATGCGTAAACAAATAAAGGTCAGTAACAGGTTATTTGGAGATGGAAGGTCTCTTAGTGGAATTTTGTGGCTAAATGTATCTGACCCCTAGGAATCTCCTTGGTGGAAGGCGAAATTGACTTGGCATTGACCTGGATGGGTATGGGGTGAACCTTATGGATTCATTAGCAAGAGGGAACAAGGAACTAAGCACGAGAATATGATACCATAGCAGTTTTTGCCGGATGCGCCTGGATACTCCCGTTCACCACTACCGAGATGTTACCTGACTCTGGATTGTCTTGGGATTTTGCATCCGTAATTCCGCCTTATAGCCATGTCATTCTGGAAAGTAGAGTCAGGGAAGACTGGATAGAGGAAAGTTGGGTGTGCTTGAGGAACCGGTTTCTTCTAACTTATCACTAAGGGAATGAGGACGATGATTAAAGATCAGAATGTGAGCGGGAATGTATCGACTGACGGCCTTATGACATATTACCCCTAGTAATGCCTAGGTATAGCTTCGTACTTTATGTGCTCTTGAAATTCAATAATAATGCGTCGTGGGTCCCAGGATGAAAGTATTACCATTCATAAGCGTGCCGTCCTGCTCGATCTGAAAGGAAATACGACATTACCTCTAAAATTCGTGCGTGGGCCCGTGATAACGAGGATCAACCACTGCGAAGACCTGCTTTATGCAACCCACAACATAGGTCAAGGTTCAGACCAAGGCATTGAGGCCAGTTGCGGCCATCTCGGACCAACTATTATTGTCCAATAGGAACGCTCACATGCTCGCATAGAAGGACATGTGAACAGAGGTCTCACTACTACAATGCCCGAGAGCGAGAAAAAGGTGCCACCCCAAATCTCCAATAATGGAGGAATAAACCACTCACCGGCAATGTCCAACCCTCATTTTTATTCTCATCCACCATCATATACACGGTTCATGGTTGAGAAATATACTGAAGCAGCCCTTTTACTAGTATACTCGAAGCTCACGCATCCATTGAAGGGAGCCTCCTCTGTGTCAACATGGGCACCCGAGATCTGTTCTTTTTGGGTCGTATGAGTTATCCAAGCTCATGTACTTCACCACAATACTCTCCAGAAGATCCATGGGAGTGGAAGTCAAATGTATTCAAACTGGCTCCAAAAACAACGGAATTGTGTGTGACACACTGCAGGTCAAGCCCCGCGTCGTCTAAGGGGTAAAATGTGCTGGAATCGCCAACGGCGGCCACAAGAGAGACATGTCGAGTCAAAGTCAATCCGACCTGAGATGGATACCAACATGGTCTCTTTTGCTAGAGCCATGGGCGAGAGGTTTGAATTGCCAAATTGATTGATACTTCCACAAATCCCTTCCACAAATCCAGGATGACTCAAGAACTATAAAGTTTCAGTCACGTACCGGTCTGCTAATACACGGATTCCGGCCTGTTCTCGAGAAGTCAACAATCTTCTGTCGCACCTTTTTCATTCTTACCACCGAACGATCCTGCAATCCTGGAAACCCGACTTCCCTTTTTCCCTAACGGTGCTTTCGAAGCTCTTGTTGCCGATCGCTCAGCCTATCACCATAACGTGCACTGCACCCTCGATTCATCATATACCCGGGTTTCATGGCCTAGTCGCTTCTTTGAGCTAAGTCAGAGTCGAAATGCCATGAGAGCAGCCTCTGTTTAATTCGCAGAGTATCTTGAAAAGACCCAAGTTCTGCAATCGTTGAGCATTGTGCAGGATTACATGGAGAAGTATCCTTCAGTATTTGAAATTCAAGCGGCCGAAACGGTTCAAAGATGGATATTGGACAAAGAAAGCATGAAATTACCAAACCCTTTGTCCGAATGAACAAAAGAAAGGAAAATAAACCTGCATCTTCTCAACCTAGATTGGATGAACAATACATAACTTACACATTGCTCTTGGGTGTCTAGAGTTGGTATGATCAGCCAGCAGGTGACAGAAATGTATATCACTTATGATATGCTACCTTTGTACGTTCATGAGTAAGTCAGATGATGAAAAATCTACCTTGTATGAATTACCATATCCTTTTCCTTTTTAGGCTGACTGAAGATGGTTGTATATAGAACATGCCAATGGCTATTGAATTTTTGAACGGTATATCCTGGGTTTTAAGCAAACATAGTCTAATACCAGCAATTCTTTTGAGAATGACTTTGAACTTTGGATTGGGGACTGGCAGTTTCCAGCATCCACGGGTACTCGCATATATGAACAACACCCTCGCTACTCGTATAGGAAATGGCTTGCCCACCCTTTCCCCCATACTTCCAGCCCTGGTTTTTCTTTTGGGAAGAGGACAACGTTTCTTCCTGGAGAAATCTTCGGAGCCTGCCTTCAAGTCCTCCATAGCTACGGCGTGGTCGGCTTGGAAATCGACGGCTGAATTTCTCAAGAACATCCGCCCATTTATCCCTGAGAATGACGCGGTGGAACCAAATGAAATGCGTTTCTTCTTTATTGTATACTTTCTGAGACAGGCGGTGGCGGGGCGGAGTTTCGTTCTTGGTGATCCCACATTTGATGGGATTGGAAGAACGGGCTTGTTGATCTGAAAATGAATCCTGCTCTTGATCTTGCAAATTCAGACTCTTGGTATGGGTGCCGTTTTCCTGGACGGATGATGCCGACAACTTGACTGCCCGAAACATGGAACTTCCAGGGCCCTGGGACGTCTTGTGTGAGCTAGGTCGTGGATACTGGTGCGAGGATAATGTTTGATCATTCAAGAGTGAACTAATTGCCATCGGGTTACCAGATATTGATGGTTGTTGGGAGAACGGGTCTTTGGTGGTCATAATTCCCTCCATGAACAAAAACAACAGAAGAACGATGAAGGAGTAAAAGAACTGACATTGGGTATTTAAATCTCATTTATGTTATATCAGGGTCACACGTAGTATTAAAGAAACTAGTGTCGCCGGACTGGTGCTACTGCAGCACCATCGCAGTTAGGCTAGCACTTGTCTTTTGTACCAACGCTCAGATCTAGTCCCTGAAGCAAAGCTTATGGCCCAATCAATTGGCGTCAGTCGCCTGACACGTCTGAAATTTTCATTTTAGCAAATTGCATGGCCGGGGTTCCCAGGAATGAACATCCAGACCCAAAGCCACTACAGGCTACCATGATTAAAAGTCTCCACCAATAACTTTGTTGTGATTAAACCAAGCTATTACGTATCCCAAGGGGCCTAGTCCAACCTGACCCAGTATCGATCAGCACACTTCGCAGAAAGACCCAAGGCTTTTGCCAACCGGGACAAGGCATGTTTCTCCGGAACATTGCAACTGCCGACCTAGAATGACTTTGAGAGCCGTTCGTGAGTGCTTTGAGCCGAAGTAATCCGTGGGAGGAATTTTGAAAGCTATATTGATAAATGGTTGGGAATTGGGCTCATGCCCTAGTAGGTTCCAGTTATCTTGTTGAATTAAGGAAACCACATTGCGAAGAAATTGACTCACAGCCCATAATTAAAACTAATGTCTCTTGCCGCCGCCCCAATATCATCCATCAGTTATCACATCGCCCGGCTAGAACCTCTCTTCACTGATCTATAGACCGCACCGGATCATGAAAAGCTAGGAATGTGACAATTAAATCCTTGAATGCATTAGTGGTAATTTAAAATGGTACTAAGTGTCCGAGGATCATATTATCAGCTGTGCTGCGCCCGATTTCTTGCGGGACTGGGGATATGCGGTCAATCCCCCTTTACCTAATCCCTAGAGATGGAGATAGCTATGAGGGTAGGTGTGGGTTATGAGGACGACATTATATTTACTCCACCATTGGGTTAAGTAAATGTGATTTAGTATCGAATAAAATGCATATTGCGAATGCGGTTTTGAATGTTGAGGTGGAAATTTAATGCGGTCAAGAATAGCACTTTAATCAAGGAGCTGAGTGATCAGTGAACTAATGCAGGAATGGAGCGGAACCAGAAGTCTGGAAATGAGGTGGATACTTTAGTGTGGTGTTGCGAGCACTCGCTCTCAGCCACCTATTTCGGTGCGATTCGTGCTTATTCAACTCTGTAAATTATGATAGACAGTTTTTGCTCTTAGTTTTTCTTCGGCCTTTTTCTTAAATACACGGGGGAAAATCAGCTTGCTTATCAGTTATCTCTACGCAGTCCAAGCATACGCTACGGTGACTCAAGGGCGAGCATATTAGCCGGCGATAGTGTTGCACATTCAGATTCAACCACTAGCTGAAAGTTCCAAACTTCTTATTCGACATTATCTTACTAAATCGAACACAAACGAACGATTTTAGACGGGTTCGTTTGCAAAGCAAGCTCGTTTGTTTTGAATTTCTCTAACCGTTTTAACTGAAAGTTGATACAACCAAAAGCCCGACAAGAACCGGATCTTTTTGTTCTACATTCGCACATAATGACATCCATTCCACAAATGGTTGACCCGGTGATTGGCCAATACCAGGCCTATGGACCGCACCAGCGTAGGACCGCGAAGGCTGCGAGGGCCGCGCAGGTTAGTTGGCTGGTTTGCCCTGAGAAAGATATAGCTGACATCGAGAGCTATAGGCCTGTGATCGATGCCGAGCTAAAAAGGCCAAGTGTGATGAGGGACGACCAAATTGCGGCTACTGCAGAGAAAGCAATCTGCCATGCTCGTATAAAGAGGAGTCGCTACGCAAGGAAAATAGGTCTACTCAAACTTTGTTAGACCATTTGAAGAAGATGGAGGACAGCTTTTCAGCCCAATTTCGAGCGCTACAAAATCAAATGTTGTCTGCGCAAGGAAACCCAAACCAGCCCTACAAGCCTATTCAGGGTACACATGAAAATTCTGGTACCATCGTCTCTCTCCTAGGACAAGACGAGACATTAACCCACCTCACAGAGAGGAGTCTATTGAATTTCAGGGGACATGGTGTGGCTGTTCCAAATTATGGTCAGAATCTTGGCCTTGTGAATCCAATTCACGTCGGCTCCAAGCTTGAGGCTGAATATGCGCTTTCGACTCCCGTTCAGCACACTGCGGCCCGAAATTTGTTGCTGTGGCCCTCGATCCAGCAGCTGTTATCGGACAGATACGACGAAGATTATGTGATACGGTTAGAAGAGGAGCGCGGTCTTCTTAGCACCTATGATCATGGGGAGATGCTGGACACTCTGGATAACAGCCCCTTACCATTGGATCCCGGCATTTGTAGCCACGGACCTGATGGGTGCAGAGTGGGATTTGACGGAGACGTCGATATTGATATGCTTGGTAACGTGAAGCTGGGTGGTGTCGCAGCTCAACGTTACTTTGGGAGCTACCTCTCTAACATGTATAAGCTTCACCCGTTCCTTGATCGGAATGAACTCGACAACAAGGTGAATAGGTTTATTCAATCTTACTGCCACTTCAATTCCTCTCAAGGCTCTGCCACCGACTGTGTACAGCCAGCACGCGATGGGCCACCGTCGAAGAAACGGAGGAGCTTCAATCGCAGCCTTGGTATACACAGCGAGGATAAGGAGACCTGCTGCAACTCGCCACGACCACGCGTGGATCGAAATATTCACAGTTCCATAGTATTGCTATGCCTGGCCCTGGGTGCAATTTGCGAAGCTCCTACTCCCCTCTCGGGGTCTACCATGAACAGGAAGATCGGCTACCGCGGCCAGGGCACCACATCACCTCTTCCCGCCCATATCGAGACAGATTATGCGAACGGTGCACTCTCGCCCACAATGCGCAATGAAGATGCGAATACGATGAACAACCAAAACATCCCCGGTATTACGCTGTACAGATATGCTACAGGAATTTTGAGCCACTTGCAGGGTGCAAACGAGCTGGAGCACGTTCAGGCGGGGCTGCTTGCTGGACTATATGCCGGCCAGCTAGCTCATCCGTTTCAGAGTCATAGTTGGATTTCACAAGCCTCGAGGGCTTGTCAGGTGCTGACAAGACCAAAGCGGTATGAAAGTCTCAACCAGGGCTCAGTGAAGGAGCTCCATAGCTCCGTATACTGGGCATGTCTAGAGTTGGAGAGTGACTTACTTGCAGGGCTTGATCTTCCAGCCAGTGGCATCTCTCATTCAGAATGTCGGATGCACCTCCCGAAAGAACAATTCACAATTAGTCTCCCAGAACACTTCAGTACAGGCCCAAGTATGATCATGATGTTCTACTACGCTCAAATCCACCTGCGCAAAATCCTGAATCGAGTTTCCACCGACCTCTACAAAATCAAAAAACAGGGGGAAACACTGTGGTCATATACCGCCCAAGGAGCTTTGAGCGAAAACCTGGATCTCTGGCGCAGATCCCTGCCCGACAGTATGCAGTGGAAGGAAACCGACGAGCCAGCCAATGAAATAAACGCCGCTCACATGCGGGCAACGTACTACAGTGCCCTGTATATTATCCACCGACCGTTCCTCTACCACGCTCTGCATGGCACCTATGCTCTAAACATGGCCAAAACACCAACCACCTCACTCGCTAACGGATCGACCGCCGCTGAAGTCCAACTCCGGGCGCTGCCTGAAAATTTACAGGATGCCTGTAAGATCTGTATTGATTCTGCAATCCGGAGTACTGTGGCTTTTGATTGTGTAGATACCCATCGGTTGGTGGTAACCAATATCTTTGGCACAGCCCATTCGTATGCGGACCCAACTAATCTGGAGAAATGTGGACGCTAAAGGGCAATACTAATGATCTTTCATGTTATATAGGCAATTTGGCAACATGCTTGTTCTCTCCGCGACCTACATGTCAAGCCTGAGCAAACTAGTCGCTGAACATGATCTCGAGCGTATCCTCAAACGCACAATCGGCTTCCTTGTCCAAAATGGAAATATATCACCTACCATCCGCGCCGATGCCCGTATGCTCACGGAGATCTACCAGAAGATCTTCCACCGCGTTCCTGACCTGAACACTATAGATTGCGTATGAACCACCAGTGAATTTCCGTCCAGAATCCGGCTTTCCTTCCTTTTAGTCTGTGTATTGGATTGGGATACATATTAAGCGGCAGTACAAAACAGTAGATATGGTGGAATTAGAGCGAATGAGAAGTAAAAAAGAAAGAGCAGCACAAATTGGAGGGTAATGGTAGATTGTTAGGCTATCCGAAGTCTCCGTCTACTGCATTTTGAGCTTTTATGTTGAAATGGTCTTAACAAAGGAAACATTCCACTAATGAAAAAATGGCATATCGATATTCTTTAAGCTTAATGAATCGTTCCGCATAGTTAAAGATTTCGTTTTACAAATATATATTGACTGGACCTATTATCGAGCTCTGCCCAGAAGTACAAAAATAGTTATAATAAAATCCTTCCTTGAACTCAGAAACCACATATCAAAATCACAACCTTCCTCGGGCTGAATATAGCAACTTGAAGCTATGAAGCAAATTAGTGATTGAGGTATTGTTCTGGTCAAGGTACATACCGACGTGGATTGGACCCACAGACATGGTCTTATACACAAGGATTGTTGTGACTAGGGAATAAAGGGAAAGTAAAATTGACCCAATTGATGCCACTCAGAGAGCCTTCTGGTGCTTGGGGGCCTTGGGGCTTGGATATCGCGAAAATAAATCGAAGTTAGTGGTTGCACAGACATGGGTTTCATGCATATGAACCAAAATCTAATGAATTGAGCACGAATAAAGCCTTGACCGGCCAATATCATAAACGTGAATAACACAAGTAAAGTATTACGATGCTGCTGATGAGCTAGTGAGAGGCTACTTCAGTCCGTAATTCTTCCTTTGCGATGGGATGAGTCTGACAGCCAGCAGCTTCGACAACCCATGTTTCATATTATGACGAAGTGTACGGCATGCTCATCTACTGGATAGCCCACCAACCGTTTGTCCGCAATGCTCTTTTACCATAGATTGCACATGTCGATTTAAAATGCTGTTCTGGGTTAGAGGGATCCGTCCCTTTCTGTATCCACTCTTCCTGAGACGTTGACTGGCCAGTACTAGTGATACAATCCCAGGATCGAGCTTGCGTTGCCGTTAAATTGCGTCTTCCAGGCCTGGGGTACCCAGCCACCAAATTTGCAAAGCTGTTAATGATATTCGAGCTGATATCTTGAGGTCGGCTTGGGGAAAGTGTATAATAAATCTTAGTATGGGAAAAGAAGCGAACAATCTTGCCCTTACCATATCGATGCCGTCCTTTTCTATGATAAATGCAGAGGGGGAGGACAGGTGTATGCACAATCGAAGGGGCAAGCAACTTGCATGGGGATCTCCCTTTGTATATTCCAGGTTTTGGAGTGGGAGTGATAGCTTCGGCGCACGGATGTAAATATTACAATACCTTTCAATAAAATGGTAATTTTCATTTTTTGACTGCGCTTGTATCGAGACGGACGTGCCCTACCTATGCTCCATATTCGCTGCAGCGAAGTGTCTGAGTAGCCAATCCTACTCACCCCTTGTGTAAATATCGTTGTAAAGCGCCCCTGGCCTTTTTGTGGATTATTCCCAAATACTCTCATCTCTCATGAGAATTCCAAATCAAGAAGTGCCCCAGATCTCGTTAGCCAGTCAGGGCGACGGCATGCATCACAAGTTTCCCCACCCAACACGGCGAAGCGTGAAAGGCTCTCTTACGCAATGATGGAAGGTCATTACCCTTCATAACGTATATAACTCCCGCCCAGAGCGCTGCGTCCTTGATCTCCAGCCTGGTACGACCGGCCCTCTTCATTCGCAGTGTGCCCCCGAAACATCTCAACTTCGATTCTTTGGACCATGGCAAACAACAATGGCCACTGCTTCCACATGTACATTCCCAAACTTCCAGCACCCCGGTGCCGAGTCCATTTATATCCGCTCAGTGGGAGTATCAACAGTCATCCCTTCGAAACAGGTAATCCACCACTGCCTGACGTCTAGAGTCCTTAAGGCCAATCCACGAAGTTATAAATGGTGCTTATTACCCAAAAAATGGTATGGCCGAGAATTTCTCTGTTCAGTACTTGCAGGCCAACTCTGGTAAATCACAGCCAGCCTTGCCTCAGGTGGAAGAAAGCAGGCCCCAGGACTTCAATTATGTCCTCGTCAATCGCACAATTGGGTTCCACGGCCAGGAAGCAAATTTGGCAGTATTCAGAAGTCATTCCTAGGGATGGAATGGCCCAAGTCAAGGCAAGCTGTGCCCCAGAGCTTGGAGTGGGTAAATATTATTCCCATGCTTGATTGCTGATATACGAGATTGTATAGGAGACAAAGGCATAATGGGCCCAACGGTTGTGTGCTCCTCCGATTCAGCCCCCTCCCTATGAAATACAATACTGCGCGAGGGTCTCTCTCAACTAGGAGCCCGCTGTTTTCTACCCATTGCAAAAAGTTCTTTTCTAATGAGCCTGACTTCTCATTAATTGAGCAATTTGTAACTTGGAACCATCCAAACCTGGAAAATACACTGTCGAATCTCAAACGTTGCGACGCAGCTCGCCTGGAGAACTTCTATAGATCTGCCTTCGAGGGATTAGACCTGCAAGCGTGTGAAGCTATTTTGCATCTATGGAGGGGATCTCTGAATCGAGAGGTCTTGTTTGGAATCCAAAATACTTGTTCGAAGAAACTAACGCGTCCTGGTTTGTGCTTCCAAGATCCGTCATCATTTACCCACACTGACGATTGAAGATACGCCAGACGCTCTCTATCATATATTGCACGTAAACCATGAGTAGAAATCCCATTCAAAAGGCTTCTGGAAGCACGACGCTTTGTTAGTATCGAAACCACTGACAGAAAGAACGTTGAAGCTCTTTACCCCTGCGTGAAATTGAAATTTGGACAGAGTTATATCAGTAGCCAATTTACGGCGCTCACTTGATTCTGATGGTTTACTGAAGGCTCCTGTCTATACGTGTTCCAATATGTTCGACCTCTTAATGGAATGCTCCCTGTCAATCTGTAACGTATAAAACGAGTCTGCTTCCGAAATATGTAGTTTCAAACGTTGACAAGGATCTTGGATGTAATTCCCTCATTCTGTTATATGTCTGGAGAACTGCAGGCTAACTATAAAATAGATCAAAGCAGGACAAAAGCAGCTGCGTGAAATTCTTTTGTCCATTAACCTTACTTTTTCTTTTCACAAAACTCTCTCCAAAACCTATCTTTACCCAAGTCACCATTGACAAAAAAAGCTTGACCGGACTTAGGATTACGGTAGAACTGTAATTCACTCGTAGATCTTGCACTTCCGTTGGATAACATGGATTCTCCATCGAATTCGCAGTCTTTGAAGGTATACGTCGTCTGGGGCTTGTGATTGATACCGTTGCTCCTTCCGCAACAGCCGATGGTGTCTAGTGCAAGTCAATATCTAAGACACATATTCAGAAGGCGCGTCATGGGTACCTGAGTGTCTCAGTTTGTCGGAATCGGAAAGAAGTTGACTGGATGGGTCTTCTTCGTCCTGGGTGGGCTGCGGGTCACGCGTGAACGAATAATGGTTAGCAACAGGTCATTCGGAAATGGAAGGGCTCTCGCTGGAATTCTATGGCCAAACGTACCTGACCCCCAGAATTCTCCTTGATGAAATTCGAAATTGGCTTGGGACCGACCTGGAGGGATGTAGGATGAACCTTGTAGACTTATTAGCAAAAAGGCAACAGGATTCTTCAGGAAACTAAGCACGAGGATATGATACCATAGCATTTTTCTCCGGACGTGGCTGGATACTCCCGTTCACCACTGTCGAGGTGTTACCTGAATCGGGGTTGTCTTGGGATTTTGCATCCTGAAGCCCGCTGTCCAGCCATGTAAGGGTCATTCTGAAAGTAGAATCTCTTCAAGGAAGACTGAATATTGAAAAATCGAGTGTGCTTGAGGAACAGGTTTTCTCGAGATTACCACTAGGGAAAGGAGACAATGAAGAGAGATCAGAATGTGAGGGGAAATGTATCGACTGACGGCCTTATGACATATTACCCCTAGTAACGCCTAGGTATGACTTCGTACTTTATGCGCTCTTAAAATTCAATAATAATGCTCCGTGGGTCTCCGGATGAAAGCGTCTACCATACACAAGCGTACCATACCGCTGGACGTGGAAACAAATGCGGAACGGCCTGTAAAATTGCTGCGTGGGCCCCGGTAACGAGGTTCGGCCATTGAGAAGACCTGCTTCATGCAACCGACAACATTAGCCAATGTTCAGACCACAGCATAGATGCAATTTGCGGCTAGCTTGGAACAATTATCTTAGGCAAGGCCAAAGTCTGATTCGTCTACGCTAGCTTCCAATGGAAAAGCTCGCATACTCGCATAAAAGGGCGCGTGGTTAGAGCCCTCACTAGTACAATGCCGCGAGAGCGAGAAAGAAGCACCATCCCCCTCCCCCAAATGCTTAATAATAGAGGCCTATCCTACTCCCCAGCAATGTGCAACCATCATTTTCATTCTTACCCACCATTATATATATCGTCCATAATTGAGAACTACCCTGAAGTAGCTTGTTCTTCGCCCATATACTTGGAGAAGCTCGTGCGTCCATTGGAGGCCCCACTCCGTATCAACAGGGGCACCCGAGCTCAGTTCTCTTTTGATCATGAGTTACCGTTACCTGAGCTCATATACTTCACCGCAATATCCTTCGGGGTATCCTATAGGGATGGGCGACAGATCTTTTGAGGCTGGCTCTCAAAACTACGGCTTCGTCTACGAACAACCTCCGCCAGCACCCTTTTTAGCAGCACCACTCGCGCTCTCTCTATCACCCATAACCACGCCCCCCAAGTATCGCGCGATCCAACCTCGACCCAGTGAATGCGGCCCCGACGCCGAAAAGCTCGATAACAAGCTGAAAGTTAAGCCTCGGAGGCGTCGGAGTAAAACGCGCCGGAATCGCCCACGGCGCCACAAGAGAGAAGTGGGGAGTCAAAGCCAGTCCGACTGGAGGCGGATGTCAACAAGGTCTCTTTGTCTAGACCCAGGAGCGAGAGGTTTGAATTGCCTAATTGTTTGATACTTCCACGAATCCCAAGGCTGACTCAAGGACCATAAACATTCAGATCGAAAGGCGTACCATTCAGCCAATATACGGATTCTGACCTGTGCTCGAAGAACCCTCCGTATCTTGTCCATTTTCACCTTCAACCGACCTTGCAAGCCCAGCGGGGAATCGACCGCCACTTTTGCCCAGTGATGCTTCCGAAGCGCTTGTCACTGGCTGGCCAGCCTATTACGACGTGCACTGCTCCATTTGTTCGCCAGCTATCCAGTTTCCATTGCCGAATAAATCCGTTGAGCTAAGCCAAAATCAATATCCCATAGAAGCAGCTTTTATTGGATTCGCAGAGCATCTTCAAAAGACTCAAGTTCTACAGTCGTTAAGCATTATGCAGGATTATATAGTAAATCACCCTTCCATTTTTGAAAGGCAAGCCCTAGAGACGGTACAAAGATGGGCGGTGGACATTGAAAGCGTCAACGTACCAGGGTCTTTGTCCTAATGAGCAAAAACGACGGAAACACACAGTTTCTAGACCAAGGTCATGAATGATATATAACCTCACAAGTTGCCCTTGGAAGTCCAACGTTTTTATTACCAGTCGGCAGTTGACAAGAATATGTAGAGCCCACATCAATACTATACTAGGCCACTCTCGTATGTACATGGATAATTGAGATAACACGTAATCCTGTTTACCAATTCAAGTAGGATGATTTCCCGGCACAGTGACCAATGTTTATCATTCAGCATGTTTTGAGCCTACGCAGATTAGATGAAGGCGGTTGAATGTATGAGTATCACAGCTATTGATTTGCTGAACAAGGTGTCTTCGGATTTCCGTATCATCAAAGAGTAAACAATCGTGATCCAAATTAGCAAGTCTGTCCAGAATCATCGTAATCTTTGGGTTGGGAACAGGACTAAGAGTCGTTTAAATGAGGTTGCCTCAACGTATTTATAGTCACCATCGAGTAAAGATCGATGTCTTTGATGTTTTCCTTGTAGGGTCTCTTTTGTCATGCAAGACTCGCCATCGTTGGTTACTACTGAAGCTGAGGGCTGTTGGTGGGAAACGCACGTTCCATCCGCCCTCATGTTTGGCGGTCAGCCTCACATATCGTCATCTAGCGTTGGCCTCTTCCAAAACAACCACAAATTGTTGCCAGAAAGAAACTTACGGTCACGGCTGAGGCTGCATTCTCCCTACATCTTGCGATCCACCCTCACAACGACGGAGTCACATCCGCCCCTCCTGCCTCGCCACTCTGTCACCTCATAGTTCCTAATGCAGGACTGACTGGTTGCTTGAGGTATGAAAATGAATACAGCTTAACGGCGTACTCTCTATGGACCATCAGGCCGATGATGCGTGTCGTCCTCATAGCATTCTTATATTTATATCAACTTCCTTAAAACTTGCAAAGGCCACTCGAAGTTCTATATCATTCGTGCCACCTGGGTCAAAAACGCGAGTGTGTCCGCCGATTTTGTTTGTTCGGATAGAGACCCCAAGAATTCCGCGCTTTCAATGTCCGCTATCTATCTCCGAACCATCTACGCGGCTTGCTTTTCAAAGCTGGAAGGGAGGTGTGCCATGGAATTCTGTATGACGCTCAGCGACTGTGAAATTCGGGTCTCTTCAGGCTGTCCTGCGAGAACAATCAGGGCTGTTTTGATTCGGCGGATATGGGCTTGTCTTCAACATTTAGAGCAACAAAATCCACGATTCGCGAAATCAGTATAAACCCTTTGGCGCGGAGTTCAGAATTCAGGCTATGAAATATAAGCTAGTTTTCATTTACGCCCAGTTTGCAGATGTAGACAGAAGTACCTACCTGCCACTGTGTTCTATGTTCTGTGTTCTATTTGAGGTGATACGATACCGACTGGAGTTTTCTGAATTGGCCAAAGTAAAATTAGTGCGGCAGTAGCAGGATAAAGAAAGCAAGTACAAGAGAAAGGAAGAAGAAGGAGAACCCAAATTTGATGCAAATACATCCACATTGGACATTTAGGCAAGACTAGGATAATGATAGAGATATCTAAAAGCTGACATCATCCAAGACATGCCATGTCTAGTGAAGGTGAGGCCCTACTACCGAAGTAGAGGATGTTGGGTCAGTTGTGATAATCGAGGAGGTATGGGGGCCAGACAACACATGGTGAGGTGGCTGTCTATAAAGAGGCTCACCCGCACGATGGTGATACATTTGCTTCACCAAGGATGGGAGCGGACGGCCCTGGTACCGCTCGGCACCGCGCCTCTGCAACTGGTGAAGGGGATAGGGAGGAAGACTGGTAGGGCTGGTCAGGAAGGTTGGGTCTGATAATGGAAAATCTGCCTCAGACTTTATGTCAGGACTGCGTGGAATCACGAGTATAGTGTATGAACGAACCGCCTGTGTGAGCCATCCCTGATGCACCGATAGATTGGGAAACCCCAGATTGGGAATTGGGCGTGTAGTAATGGGATGGTCCAGAGTATGAAACTTTGGAGTTGGACTGGCAATTTGGGATTACTGTGTAACTGGGCTGGGGAATTTTTGTGGGTGGGATATTGACGTCTCGCACCTGAGACTGCGACGTATTCTGCAAATTTGGGCGCATTTCCAGTTGTGGAATGTTGGCGTTCGAGATACCAGTAGAATCTGACGGTTGGTCTCCAGCTCCTTCGGGCGTTCCGGCGGACAATTCTGAGTAATGTGAACCTGCCTGCGCGTACTCGAGGGTAGGCTGGTTGGGGCATCCTCTTCCACCTGCAAGTGCATCAAAGGAAAACAGTCAGTCTGGGAAGCATGAACGGGTAAAGGAGGAAAGGAGGAAAGGTTAGGGAACACATATGGATCTGACATGCTTCAAAGGACCTAATGACTTTGGCGAACACCGCATTGAAAGGAATGAGCTTACTCTGGGACCCTGTTTTCTGAGACACATTTTGGTCTTTTCTTTTCTGCTCGACAATATTGTCATTTGATGTTTGCTGGTTTTCTTGCCCACCAGGTAGAGCGTCTTGTTCATTGGTCCCCATCTGAGCGAGCGGAGTCATTTCGCTTATGTTCGGTTCAGTGGGATGGACGTTACCGCCATTAATTGCTCTAAACCTAGCCGGAGGGTTTAGCGTGGTATTACCGACATTCTCAAGAGGTGCTGAAAACACCACCTGTTTGGAAGCGCATTCAGAGGCAACAGCAGTCGGTGGATTTTGATTCACTGCTTCTTTACCCTCATTCAAGGGTGGAGGACTGTTGCGAGAAAGTATCTCTGTGTTGTTTAGAACCTGCGGCTGATTGAGTTGTGGCGATCGAGGTCGCTCCAACGGTGGATGCTTGAGTGTATTATTCACATTGCTCGGTATAGCGATAGTATGGGATGGATCCAAGCTGGGAGTGTCGGATCCAATGATGGCGTTGGGTGATCGTGATACCCGCATAGTATCAAGAACGGCAGGGACAACCGGAGCTAGTTGACCTGGAGTGGGGGCTGAGGTTACATCCTTATGGCGAGAATCTGCCTTTCTCTTTCTGCGACAAGCTGTAACGATAGCAGAAGAAGATCGATAGTGGCAAAAGTCTCTCAGAAACTCAACTTCAAGTCTCTCCTTTGGTAGGTTTTTCCGTTTCATGTGCCACCCTGGTAAACGTTTCAGGTCCTTATCGTTCCAATTGGGATGAGAACGCGCCGCCTGTGCTTTAGACTTCTCACGGAGACATCTTCCAATCAATTCTTCGTCAATCAAAGCTCTTTCAGAGGTATCAATGGTTGGCTCATCCATTCCGCAGTTTTGAGGGTGATGCTCAGTCGAGTTACCAATGGAGCTTGGTTCAGGAACTTGGAAGGTCGTTGGTGACCTGGCCACACTTTCTGTGTGGATTTCATTATTCGAACCCTCATTTGCTGAACCTCTAGCCAATGGATTTCCACGCGATGAAGATTGCGGAGAAAGTCTCTTTGATGGTTGGTTGCCATGCGCCGTGTCTGTCTGTTCCACGTGCATTGCACTGGACTCAGCACGATGGATAAGCGTTTGGCCTAGCTCTTCGAGTGTGGTATCACCTTCAGAGGGATGCCGGATTGAAGATTGGATAGGTTCTGATATCCGAGGGGGTTTTAAGGGATAGCTTTGAGGAAAGCCAGAATCAACCATCCCTGATGTTTCGGCGAGGACATTGATTGGATTATCATTCGTTGGCTGACTTTCGGGCGCCAGATCTGAGAAACTTGGATGGGCGTTCGGCGATTCTTCCGCCTGGTGGCTTCCACGAACTGGCGACTCATTTTGACTTGTACCTGAGTGAGATTCACGCTCCTGAGGTGCGCGCTGGCACCTTAACATTTGATTCGCAGTATCCTGTTCAAGTACTGCATGTAGATCGCTGGTTTCTGATTCAGGGTCAACCGGTTGAACACCATGAAGGGCGTAAATATCTCCATCCTCGCAGTCTTCAGAATCCAGATATGGAAGCAGGTTCGGGGCTAGACGCAAAGCGTGAACCTCGATGTTCGACCTCGAGAACAGTTGTTGGGTGGAATCCACTGATCCAGAGGGTTGAGCCGGTGGTGGGGAGGAGCGTGGTGTCGAAGACACAGGTCCTTTGCGCGAAGTCTTCTTATTGCGCTTCCTAAAAGGACTTTTTCCTGTTAAGAAATACACCTTTGCCTCAATAGCATGGAAAGTCCTTTTTTGTTTGAATGTTCCGTGAAAATTGTGTGCAATCTCTTCCTGCGACTGATTCTTCCGTACTTGGTCTTCGAACCATAGAGGAAGCCGCTTCAATACTTCTGCAGGCCAAGCCTTGTTTTTGGAAACTGGTACATCCAAATTATTAGTACGTTTCTTCAACCTTTTCAGTTTCAATGCCATGGTTCCTATGTACACGACTTACAGTTCCGTGTTCCAACACCGCGTTTTGAAGCGCTGACTTGCGCGTCTGTCTTTTGAGTCTCGATAGCCATTCCATCCAGCGAATCAGCGTCATTCTGCACTGGTGTAAAGTTTGCTGGCTCTTCGGTTGATTCCAGAGAAAAGGGCGAGCCCGCCGATCTTCGACTTGGCTCCGGATTGCGGCGGAAAACTCGATCTCTTCTTAGTATCTCTTCAAGCACAGTGTTATTGGCTTTGATGACTGCGAGGTGATGTAAGCGAGTGAATAGGATAAATATAATGTTTGAGTGGGCTTACTTTCCGATGCAAGTTGATTCATCCGTGATGTCATTTCGGCTGTCAGCGCCAAGGTGTTTAGTTCTGTCCGTACGTCCTTTTCGTAGGACCATGGTTGAATCAGCTTCCGGGGTAATCCTGAAAGAACCATATTATGTTGAAAAGCAGACAACTGGACAATCACGCCCCGATCCCGCATATGGAAATGGTAGCTGCCATTCCCTTTGTATTCAGCCTGATAATCCCTTTCTTTGACAACGTCAAGCCAATTAATATTGGCACTGGCTTCGTCGTTCTGGAGCGGAAGCACACAAGGCTTCGGTTCTTCAAACATCCCTTCTATCGTCTTCACTAGGACGTCGCTTATGAGAGGAACGTTCAAGAACCCAGCAAAGCTCTCTCGCCCCGCCAGGGCCCTGAAATGTGACCGAGAGTGCTGAAGAACCAAAGACAGCATGTCTTGGAAAGACTTAAAATGCTCAGAATACACGCTTTTCATTTCTGGCAGACAGTTCAGTATGCAGTCATCTTCTCTAATGTTGCGGCCAGAGCCTTCAACAGTGACAGCGTTGGTAACCATCTGGAATGTGACTCGATCTGAGTAAAAATCAGTTGGAAACCTGTGGGCACATA
>JAHAQQ010000141.1:0-35139 GCA_019190355.1 Penicillium palitans
TGCCTGCTTGGACCTCCTGACGGAGCCAATGGTGGTGGATATCAACGTGACGTAGCTTTGTCCGCAGCTGAGGAGCTTCCTTGGTGAGAAGCCGAATCGTCTGTTGGTTATCGCACCGAATAGCAAGTTCGTGCTTTGGATCAAAGCGAATAGCTTCAGAGAGACGTTTCCACATGCTCATGGTCCTCGCAGCCTCGGAGATCGCTAGCAGCTCCGCTTCGGTGGTACTAGTGGTCACCGTACGCTGTTTACCAGCCCTCCAGTCAACAGGTCCGCCAAAGATTGTGCAGATATATCCCTCTGAGCTCTTCCGGTCCGGGTTATCGGCGAACGAGGCATCACTAAAGAGAGTGACAGCTTCATCATCATCGGATCGGCGCGGCCGGTAGGTGAGAGCGAGGAAACGTGTGTGGTATAAGTAGGTAATCACGCGGTTGATCGCTTCGAGATGCTCCGGTCCCGGGTTCGTGAGGAACTGAGCTAACGCGGAGGTGGCCTTGGCTGCATCTGGCCGTGTGACGGTAGTAGCATACTGAGTGGAACCTACCTTCTCCTGGTACTCATGAATTTGTTCCTTTGTGGCCTGCCCAGCGTACGGCTTTAACGTAGCTGGTGCCAGGGGTGTAACAAAGCGACGATGGGTGGTAAGGTGATATCTGCTTGCCATAAGAGGAGATGTATGAGTCCTGACAGAGCCAGAGGGCCATCTGCTTTCGGTCACGGACGATACGAATCCCTAGGAACCACGCAGCTTCGCCCATATCTCTCAATTCCCATGTGATGTTAAGTTTCTCTTTGATCTCAGCCGCTCGCCGGCGCTGAGATGGGTGATTGACGATGATTATATCGTCTACATAGAAGAATACAATGATGCCGTCCGATGCGAAGAGACAAAGATCTTCTTGAACGACGGTGAGACCTAGCTTAGTCAAGACCTTTGTGGCCTCACGTTGCCAGAGCCTTGGGGATTTTCGTAGGCCGTAGAGAGCTCTGAGGAGCTTCCAGTAATATCCAGACTGCCTAAATCCCTCGGGCATCTCCGTTATCACTGTTTCATCCAGTGTGCTGTTAAGGAAGGCGTTGACAGCATCAAATTGGTGTGTATCGAGGTCAAACGCAGCGACCAGAGCGAGAACGGCGCGGGCCGTACGGGCAGCGAGGGTAGCTGAATACTTCTCTTCCGTAGAAAGCTTCTGAAGATCTCCTCGGACACAGATTCTCACCTTCAGCTTCACCAAATATCCATCACTATCGAATTTATAGTTAAAGACCCACTTTAGTGGGAGCACCTGCACGCTGCGGTCGTTCGGACGCTGTATGACCTCAAAAGTGCCCTTCCATTCAATTGTTTTGACCTCGAGGCCAGCAGCCGCTAGGAAGCCTTCGTTGAATGGGTGATTCATCATCTCTCGCCAATTCTGAGGCTCCGGAGGTAGCTCATCGCGGTGTGTTCTCGTGTGTGAATGAGATCCATTGAGGCCGGTTGCAAAGGCAGCGAGTACCCCCTCTTCAATTTCCTCGTCGTCCGCTGAGAAGGCTAGATTGCTGATATCTCTAGATCTTCGCTTGCGTGAGCCCGACACGATGTTGCGAGACGAAACATCTCCCACTATATCCCTGGGTGCAGTACGAGTCTCTCGGATAGGTGTGGCTGCTGAGAGCTCTCTCTGAAGGTGTTCAGCGAGTTGATCTTGAGAATCATGGTCTGGTGGTGCCGGGACGGCTCCTGGAATTGGTTCTGGTGCCGTGCGAGGCTCTGATACCTGCACTGGCTGAACGGACGGCGTGGGCGATGGTGATATCATCTGTTGAGGCTCCGCCGCCTGCGAAGTGGCTGTTTTCTCCTTGGAAGGCTTAGCCAAGCTCTGTGGCTCTGTTCCCTGCGAGTCCGCGGTGTTTCCGACTGGTTGAGGTATATCCAGGCTTATTTCAGTGGTGTCCTGGTCAGTGTCCTCGTCTCCAATAGCCCACGGCATGGACTCTAATATATCGCTGACCGGCTCCTTCTCTAGCTGTCGAGCGTTGAAGAACACGTTCTCATCAAAAACAACATCTCGCACTGATCGTACAGCTCCTCTGCGTGGAAACCACACCCTCCAGATGTTCGAGGCTTCATAGCCAACGAGATAGCCTATCTCGGCGCGTGGCTCCATCTTTGCGGCGTTCGGAATAGCCTGCTTCCGCACGTACGCTCGGCAACCGAAGATCCTCAAGTTTGCGAGGTTGGCACGCTGTTGTGGCTCGTTGAGGAAGGCCTCTTGGTAAGGGACTATCCACCGGCCGTCTGGTAGCTTCGTGGGCGATCTGTTGATGATCCATACAGCAGCTCTAACAGCTTCAGGCCATAGATTCTTAGGGAGGCCTGCATCGGCTATTAGAGTACGAGCCACGGTGATTACCACCCCCCCAGATCGCTCCGCGAAGCCGTTCTGTTCCGGGGTTCCCACTACACTGTGCTCAATGATAAAGCCTTCATTTGACAAGAAATCCTCCACCGTACGCCCAGCAGAGAGTTCGTTATCATATCGGAAGGCACGTATCGGAAGGTTCCACTGCTTCTTAGCCAGTGCAACGAACTGACCAACTGCATCTTGGCAGCCGTTCTTCTTCTCATGCGTATAGGCCGCGTGGAGGCGTACGCCTTCGAGGTAGAAGTGCGTCATCCAGCGATCTCCGTTATACCCTGGGTCAATTTGGACGAGATCGAAGTGGATACGACCACACTTGCCGTACGGTGTGCCAGTTGTCCTTCGAGAGATTTGGCGTTTAGACTTTGTTAGCTGACAGACTTCGCATCTCTCAGGATTATCATGATGATTATCTTCGCAGATTCCATCAATTTTGACTCCATCAACCATCTCTGGCAGCTTCTCAATCTTCTGGTCAAAGGCGTGGCCTAACCGACGATGCCAGCGCCTCGCTGAAGCGGTTGAGAGGTGAGGCTTCTCCGAATGCCGTACGGAAAACGCTGCTTGGTGGTTCGGGTTGTAGATGACTGTGTATAGGCCGTGATGTCTCTCTACCTTAAGAACAGCTTGATTGCCTTTGAAGATCGCTCTTTCATCAGATTTAAAGCAGAAGCCCTTGTCCTCGATCACAGAGAGTGAGATCAAGCTTGTATGGAAGCCGGGCGAGTACCACACGTTGTCTAGGGTGACAGACACCGTAGTGCCTGTACGAGGGTGTTTCCCGGTGATCCTGACCTGCCCATAGCCTATCATCGGTGTCACGGTTTGACCGGTCTTGACGATGCTTTCTCGCGGCATGTACGTCAAGAATTGCTCGAGATCGTTGCAGATATGACAGGTAGCTCCGGTATCAAGAATCCAGCTATCTTTGAGTGGCTCATTGTCCACTGCCGACGCTGCGATAGCTCGAGTATCGTTAGCGAAGAACGCTAGGGACTGGCCCTCTGGCGCAGCCGTACCAGCTAGGTGAGCTGATGCAGGCTTCTTCTGCTGTATTTTGGCGATTTTCTCTTGATCTTGAGGGCTCATTTGCTTGATGAACTCAGGAATTCGTTGAAGGGTACCCTCCCGTGGCTTCCAGCCCTCCGGTCGAAGTGATTCGTTGAGGTAGAAGCACGTGGAGTACTGGTGCTGAGGATGAGCGTTACCGCACGGGCATTTCTTCCGGTAGGTCCTCTCCGCGGGCTTAGCCTCAGGTTCACCGTTCAACGAAGCCAGAGCTATCTTCGGCTGCTTCCGTCCCCCGGAGATCGCGAGATCACCCCGGCGGCTACGGTAGCTAGCTATAACCTCATGAAACGTGACAGATTTCTCCTGATCTGTGAGCTTTTCACGCCAGGCTGTGCACCAGGTATCATCAACTGGTTGTATAGCATCCAGGAAGTCTCGTATCGCGAAGTGATCTCCGTTGGAGCAGTCAGGTATGCCCGCGATCTTGCCCTCTTCGAATAGGCTAACCCACTGGGTCAACCAGTGGTTAGTATCCCCTTGAGGCCTCTGCCTGATCATCTCCCTCCAAGCACGACGAAGTTGCTGCTGGCGATTCTGAGGCTTTGGTTTAAACGTTTCGGATAGCTTCATCAGCTTCTTCCGCGGTGAGTCCTCGCCCACGACGAGGTAGTGGTGATCCGTGGCTAACGAACGGGTGATGAGGCTGTTTAATCGTGACATAGTCTTTAATAACCTCTGTCTGCGCTGATCGCGGCGATCGTACGCTTGAACAGCGAACGTATATCTCTTGAGCTCAGCATCTTCTAGGTCCATGATATCTCTCTCCCGCTGGCGGTTATCCCGGGGTAACGAGGGCTCTTCCTGAGCCTCAGGCACCTGCAGAACTTCGTCGTCCGCCTTCTCAGGATCAAGGTAATCCCACACATCTTCTGCAACAGCCGCTGATTTGATATGGCCTATCCAGACCCTCCACTGCGCTTCCGACTGAAGCTTCTGGTCAAGCGGGACCTGCATCAGATCTTCCCTCGTGATATCGGACATGTTTGCACAAGATATAGCTCAGATACTCGAATTCTCCTCGTATAACGTTTCCGAAGGCTGCTTGTCGGTGCGGATCTTCTGTGCGCTGAACGCAAGAGCTCACAAGGGGTGGCTGGGCGTTCAGGGGTATCCGACCGTGTTGAGTGCTTCGGGGATTCGTTGACTGCGAGATACAGAGCAGGTAGGTGATATATCTCCCTTATACAGTCAGGCAGACCGGGCTCATAACTGTCAGGATGAGGAATTGATGTACTGGCTAGTACTGAACATGTCCAATAGAATCAGGTGATTGATTGTAGGTCTTAAGATCGGTTGAACGATCTCAGGGATCTATACAAATAAGCTTCGGCGTGTTACAACACCGTACTTCCGAATGTGCCCGGAATACCGTACAAATACTAGGGGGAATTGGGTGAACGATGAATAAGCCTGTCCCAAAGGGTCCTAGTGGTATTTGACCACTCCCTCAGTTCGTCATTGTGTTCCCGAGTGGGAACTACCATCGGACCGATGACGGATCACCGCGAGGTTCCTGAACCCCTTTTACGACGAATTAATGGCAACAGCCCTTGCGCTTAATAAGCCCGAACTAGTGATCGCGCCTCAAACCAGAGGGCAGACGAGCCATGGAGATGTCCACACCCGCAGGTTCGCTCCAACACACTAATATGAACGCAATGCTAGTTCGGACTAAAGGAGAAGGGGAGGCTGCAAAATTTGTCGAGGCGCAAGCGTAAGCGGAATTGATCGACAAAGAGAACAAAGCATAAAAAAATAAAACCGACACTACGCCGCAGATCACAATCTGTTTCCAAGCACTGTCCAGGATCATGGGATTCGCTACTCACTGAGACCTTGGGCTTGATGTCATTTACCGATCATCAGTGGTTCTGGTTCAGGAGCCGTATCGCCCCCATTGGCCGGAAGTTTTCACCGTATGAACGTGCGTGCGGAGAGTTTTTGTTTGGAACTCGCCCTGAATCCTGAAAAAATCTGTGTGGCGATGTATCATCAGATACAAGTTTTAGGCACAAGGCAAATCGAAAAGGTACTGAACGCTGGCGACGAACCGCTTTCGCCCGATTCTAATAATCAAAACATCTGCTGGCCTTGGGACAAGTTAAAGTACTATCATCGTCTCATTTCTCGTTATCCGTCGACCATCTTTCCAACGCTGCCAATAGCTTCCTTCGTTCAGGCGATGGCGCAATTCATTCGAAGTACTGTTCTTGGTGGGGATTTTGAGACACCAGATAGGTGCATATGCCTTAACCCTAGCTTTCGCTTCTGCACCGAGGTCATTTACTTACATGGACTCTAACTCAGATATACTGTGCCAGAACCTTGGAAAATTGGTGTTTCTGGGATTGTGTGGTATGTTTCCACCCATTTGCGCTTACAAAAATTACTTCACTGACATTTTGCTTCAACTTAAGTTCATCATGGGATCAATTAGGACAGCAATACGTTGCGGTGAAAAAGATATTGGAGCCGTTTAGGACGCCAGCCACTACTCAATATATCTTCAGAGAAATTAAATTGCTGAATCACTTGCAACATGAGAATGTGCGTTAAATGGAAAAAAGGGATTTCGCGCAACTCAAGCTAATGGATATCTAGGTTGTTCGTCTGCTTGACATATTTATGTCTCCCACAGAAGACATGTATGCGAATTCAATGCACTCATGATTCTCGTGCTACTTGCTGATAGGCGCAGGTATCTCGTCACGGACCTCATGCAGACCGATCTGCGAGCGATTATAAACTTGAAATCCATTGACCATGAGTTTGTTCAGTTCTTATTATACCAAATCATGGTTCGTCTACCACCCGTCTTTCATAGATATTGTTGCTGATTGTATGTCTAGAGAGGACTGAAATACGTCCATTCAGCGGGCGTGATACACCGTGATCTTAAACCCGAGAACATTCTAATCAATGATGAATGTGATCTCAAGATATGCGATTTCGGACTGGCGCGAGTCCATGAACCTCAGATGACGGGCTACGTTTCAACTAGATATTACCAGGCTCCAGAAATCATGCTGACTTGGCAGAGGTATGGTGAACAGGCCGATATCTGGAGTGCAGGATGCGTCTTTGCTGAAATGCTACAAGGGAAGCCTCTTTTTACAGGAAGGGACCATGTGGATCAGCTCTGTGCCATTACAGAATTGCTTGGAACTCCCGATGAGGAATTTCGGGCCAGGATAACCTCAAAAAGTGTCAGTTGATATGCAAACTTACCTGCAACATCAAACGATTGGTTAACGTAGTGCTGACTGTTTAACCTTTGGCAGGCCCTGAACTTCATTCAGTCGCTCCCTCAGCGTGAGGCTACGGGTGTCGCAAGTGTGTTATCAGTTGTCGATCCAAAAGGTATGTTTCATGTCTGTGCCCATGGGCTGTCTATTTACAGATTGTAGCGCTCGATCTCCTCAAACAAATGCTGGTCTTCGACCCCTACGGCCGGATTTCTGCGTCTGGTGCTCTTACCGCTCCGTATCTTGACTCCTATCATGATCCCACAGATGAACCTGTTGCTAAAAATGCATTCGATGAGACATTCAACGGAGATCACTGTTCTGATGACTCCTGGAAGCAGAAGCTGTATGTTCATACATACATTTGGCTATTACGATGCTGACTTTGTTTCAGGTACGCTGAGGTACTAGAATATGGTAAACAATCAGAGGGTCGGGAGTCTGTCAGAAAATGGGTTCAGAACACTTCGAAGGCCCAGAACTAATCACTCGACTTTGATACAACGAAACACATGTTGTCGTCTGGAATTTACTATGGCTTGGGCCAAATAAATGTCTACTTTTAGGTGTGGATACATCAGGGGAGATATACATTTACGGGGCGTGTTACTCAGGCAGATTACGCTATCGCTTCGCATGTTGAATTCAATAATTTCTCATGCATCAATACCGTCTCGGTTCATGCATAAACCGTCGACTTCCTGAAGCCGAACAATTTCCGAAACATTCCGATGTTTACCCGTATATCTGTCAGAACGACCTTACTTCTAAGTCCTCGCCGTTATGCCCTATAATTTCCGTGTTTGTCTGTAACTTTGTTATCACCCATGACGTTCAGCGTTTCTGGAAAGATGACACAAGTAGAAACCCGCTTCTCTCCCAGGGCTTGGCTAGTCCAGGCCTGAGCGGTGATATCCTCGCAGGAGTGCTAGTTCGCTCGTAGTCGTAGTAGAAAATCCGGCCATCCTTCCAAAATCAACCATCACATGAGCGTTGATTGACGGTGGAAAATTTGCTCCAGGATCTAGGGGCTAGTCCAAGAGGTCCCATAAACATTCTGATTCGATATTGTTTCGGACACCAAAGTCTTTACCGTGGCTGCCTGGCCGAACAGTAACATGCCCACGTGTCCTCCGCAGCGCGGTGAGCTCGATGAATATATGATTTATTCTCAAAGAACAGTCGAGGTAGGGGATGTAGAGAATCCGGCTTCCCTGACAAGTGCGTGATATGTTAGGAGACGATATGAACGGATAAAGAATACGCGGTCAACTTGACTAACCTGCAGCTGTAGTGACATCCAGGGTAAATGGTATTTGCACATAGTGCTTCGGTTTGGATAGGAAAATGCGTGCATACGAATTATATTTACGCACCACGTATCCAACAGGGTACCCCACAACACTTTTGACAGCCCTCATGACGCAGCTTCCTGTATGCTCGAGGTGATTCTTGGGTAGTAAGCTCTCATTGGCTTGCCTGTGCCCCGGTCTTACCCTCTCGGTTTGTACCTGAGATGACCAATGCTAAATTGTAGGCTAAGATGAGAAGAGTTTGCGTGTCCTTCACCTTGCAGGTGGACTTGTGCTAACAGGCTGATTGTCTGCGGAGGTACGCTCATCTACCATAAAGCAAGACAGAACATTAGAATTCCTGTGTCTTTTGGATTTCCAGGCCTGGAAAGACACCAAATGCCATCCGAAGACAACGAGGATCACGCATTCGATACCAGCAGCCTACGCCATTTGGAGGTATTTGAAAGGTTGCATGCTTAGCCACAGGCATGATTCGGGTAGTGGTATAGGCTGATCGGAGTTCAGGAGTTGTATCATATAGACAAATCGGACAATGACCTGATACACAGAATCAATAGGGAGAAAGCGGCCGAAGTACGCGATACGAACCTTCTGGTGACTCATCTTCGGTAGTAGTCACGTCGAAGGGACAGAGAGCATGCGATCGTATTTGTATAGGGGAGCTCGAGCAGACAGGATATTTGTTCGCGTGGCATTCGACTCTGATGACAGAAATGAGGGTGTTCTCCTGTTGTACGATCCGAGTCAGCAAGGATTGATCTAGTTGGACGAGTTGTCGTAGCGTAACTGTTCATGGAAATCCCAAAGTTCGCTTGAGACGGGACAATCAATTTGCGCAATGATTATATCGGCTTCACAACTAGATCACTTACAACCCTCTGCAATGCAGTCACCAGCCATGCCACGTCGCATTCAAGCTCATCGCAATCTGCACTCGCTTCAAAAAAGCCGCGCTGGGGTGCACAAGACAATTTGTTGAGACAGTAAACGCGCGTTACGAACCCACTTGCGATAAACATTGCACTTCCATGGTGGATGAATGTGTCGCGATGCCAGAGGTTCAGGACTCCAGAATAGTGCGAAGGCGGTGGGGACGAGGACGGAAGACGCGATGGAGCACGCTCGTCGGCCGCCACCTTGGTCTTATCTTCGATCTGGCGGAATAGGCCACTCGCCACAGTATATTTCACCGTCGATGATGGGGTGCCCCTACAATAGCGTGAAGATGTCACTTTCAAGTTCGCGGTTTAGAACAAGCTCATACAAAACCACGGTCCTGGTCTTCCAGTAGTCTTGCTTCCTGAGGCTTCACGAATTCTCATCTTCTATAATTCCCATCCTTGTTCAGTTCCACGTGCTTAATTATTATACACACGGTCATGGAGCCAGATCCATAAAACGATAGTCTTGCTGTTGTCCGAGTGTGGCTGGGAATGTTTCCAAAAGACTGGGACAGACTATGAATCAATTGATCGATCGATTGCCATGTGGTTTCATAGATCCCAGTCTACTTCCAGGAACGCAGCATTCATTCCCAGGAATATAGCATCTATTCCAGGAACGCAGCATCTATTCCAGGAACGCAGCATCTATTCCCAGGAACGTAGCATCTATTCCCAGGAACGTACAGTGTCGACCGGTATTGCATTCCATGTTTGAATACATAGAGATACTGTTTCAAACCTGTCGGAACGTGGTCGTTACAGTACGGACTAGTACGGGCATAGCCAATTGAGTACTTGAGAGTGTGATTTCTATATATCCGTGCCAAGCGCTCAACACAACATAGTGGTGTTGGTGCGCCCCACCAAACGCAAATTTCCCACCAAACGCAAAATCTTCAATTTATTATCACTTTTGTACCTATTTTCTACCACTCCACGATATCAAATCGAATCAAAAAAATGGAAAATCAAATTCAACTTGCAGTCAAAGCCTTCTATGAAGCCGACAAGCCTAACATCGCCCAGCTGGCGCGGGAATTCGACGTACCGTACCATCGTCTTCGGGCTAGGATTCATGGCCGCCAGTCTTATGCCGACCGTAACAAAGCAACCAGATCCTTGAATTTAATTTAGGAAAAAGCGCTTACTAGCTGGATTTAAACACTAGATGATGCACATATATCACCTACCCCAGAGATGGTTGAAGCTGCTGTAAATACCATTTTAAAAAAGGCTGGTGAAGATCGGATTGTCGGCCATAATTGGGTATATCGCTTTATTGCAAGGCTCCCCCCTACGCTTAATTACATTACCCAAAGGCCAAAGGAAAAATCACGGGTTGATAGTGAGGATTACGGTGCATTATTTCTATGGTTTAATAATCTTTCCGATCTATTTAAACTACATAAATTCCTACCCTATGAGATCTTCAATTGGGATGAAACCGGCTATAGAATCGGCGAAGGCAAGCCACGGAAGGTTATTACCTCTCGTATAACTAGCGATATCGCTACTGTTGGTCAATCAGAATCAATTACCGGTATTGAATGTATTTCGGCAGATGGCTGGTTGATGCTACTATGGTTTTTACCTAAGGGTAGTAGCTATATGGCGGAGTGGTATGAGAATATTACTATATCGGACTTTCGAATTAAACCTACCCCTAATGGCTGGATTAACGATGAGACTGTATTTGAATGGCTAGTCTCTTTCCACGAAGCTACTATTAAATTAGTATAAAGGGGTAGGCCAAGGCTTCTTTTAATGGATAATTATGGCTCTTATTTGACCTTTGAATTCATCGAATTTTGCACCTAAAAAAACATTATCCCATTTTACTTTCTACTATATACAACACATCTCTGTCAACCGCTCGATGGCCCAGCATTCCAAAGCCTAAAACATCACTTCCGTACGATGAATAACGAGGTTGTTATGTGGGGTGGAAGTGCAAGCAAAAAACGGGATTTTTTCCGGAATATTCAAACGATTCGAAAGCAAGCTCTCACCTAAAGAACAATCAGATCATCTTTTAAATCTAGGGGTATTTGGCCCCTAGATCCAGAGATGATTCTTAGTCCTCTACGTCAAAGAGATCTCGCCGCCGAAGGGGCCCCCCTTAGGATTTTCACACCGTCGCCCTCCCCAGATTTTACAAGCTCAGTCACCAATTCACCGCCAGATACAATTGAGCGGGTTAAGAAGCTTAATATTAAGCTGCTTAATGACATTAAGCAGATGGATCATCAATCTTAAAGGGTGAAAAGGCATATACAACGGAGTATAGATGCAAATTCGCTTTTATCCCAAAAGGTTGAATTATTGACGGCCGCTTTAAAGAAGTCTCAGTCCCACAGATCAGCTGCAAATACCCCTAGAAATAGGAAATCGCTTCTTGGGACTAAAGGCAACGTCCTATCACCTATATGTGCAAATAGGATGATAGTAAAAAGACAGGATGTTGAAGCTAAGAAGCTAAGGCGGCAACAGGCAAAGCATGCCAAGGAATTGGAAGCTGAACAACAGGCCCAAAAAGCAAGGGATTTAGCAGAAGCTGAGCATGAAGCTTCAATGGCAGCAAGAGATAGCAATAGTAGTAATTGGTATATAGATAGCCGTGGTGGTTACCTGTAAATAGTGTATTTATTGGTTGAGAAATTGAAGATTTTGCGTTTGGTGAGAAATTTGCGTTTGGTGGGGCGCACCAATATCCGGTACGAATATTGGGCGCTTGGCACGGCTACTATAGAAAGTACAGAATAAATAGGGGATGAGCTTAGTAAGGTCGTTGAGAGCCTTAGGATCATCAGGCAGATGGGGGTGCTGAATATTCCTCGGGCGCACTAGTAAAATGGCGACCCTCTTTTGTTGACAAATTGCAAAGTTCCATTTAGTTAACTAACTAGTTAGCGGAAGCGACCAGTTGGATTATATAAGCTCGGCAGTCCCGATTACCCCCAAGAAGCCAATCACATCTATTGGAAGAGTTTCCACAAATCAAATGGCAACACTGCGTCCAAAGTAAGCCGTTGCCATGGATCAACTATTAGCCGTAATGATACAGAAACAGGGGAAATGGATTCCAATGGTCCGAGTCCAGGTGGCCTGGGCCATTGCGTTCATTCCGTTGGAGTTGGTTGTCATTGGGCCACGTAATCTGGCACCGCCTTCTGCAGTTGGCACAACTGAGTAAAAGCACCAATTTGCTGTTACGACGATTTTCATAAATGTACTGGTGGTGCGATTTGCTTTTACCCGTTCAAGCTTGCCATGCTGCCCCTCTTTCAGAGGACGTATTTATAGGCTTCTCGGCTCATCCTGTCGGGTAAGTGCTTGGTAAAAAGCGTTGAGGGACACTTCTTGTAGCTGAGGCCTGTCGGAACCCATGTCTTCTAGGTACCGCAACTATTTGCAGCGACAATTTTCTGTCTTTAGATGCTCAGCGAGGGAGACGAGCAATAGTGGTGTTGAGAAAAAGGGATGCTGAGTCGGTCAAGAAACGTTGGCTCACTCTTGAATCCTTCACGGCTCTCTGAAATTGAGGCACTGGGTGCTATTCAATCCGCAATGACAGGCTCATTTTTGTGTTGTGATCATCTCATCTGTGAGCGACTCAACGTTGATTCACCGAAAAGTGCCTTCAATTTTATCCCTAAAAATCATGGAATTTTTTTCTTAGCCTCGCTTTAGTGTTGAAGATACGTTATTTTTTTCGTTTCTCTCTTGAACCTTTTTTTTGGTGACTGTACTAGGATATTCTGCTTATCGAGCTTCCGAGACTTTCAACAAAGGTGGAAAAGATGCCCGATTGAAATATACATCTCTTCAATGAGCGTTGATACCTGACCCTCAACATCGTGTGGCTTGATCAGTTTCCCCGACCGACTCGTTGGTCACTATCTATGATCAAATTGACTGCCAACAGCCCGCCGAAAAGCCATCAAACTCTAGTCAAAGCATGACTGCATTTAATAACATAGAATCCATTACATAGTCACCTGCATTTGCATAGTTTATAAAAAACACCAAGACGTGATAGAAACAGTACTGCCCAGATCCTTGGCTTTCTCCTGCGGACAAAATGGATTCTCCAAATAGCTCGCCAGACCGGGAAAAAGAAGGAGAACAGCAGCCCAGGGAATTGCCAAGCCTTAGTGGTAAAGATAATTCACCGGAAACTTCTGATCATGTCCCTCCATTGGTAAGAGAAACCACTCGGCTTCTAATATTTTGCTGACCATATCAGCCCTCCCCTTCGCAACACGAAGAAGAAACAGGGCATACCTTGGCGACTTTGCCCTTTCAACCCATCTTGAAGGTGCTAGCAGACCTCGAACGCGACGATCCCAAGTTCGCCTTTCTAGCTGCTCGACTTGTTGGACTCTTTCGACGCCTGTGGGAGTCGTGCGTTTCCAAGCACATCGATGTTCACAAGCTAGAACAGAGCAATCGGAGCTTGAAGGAGGCTGGTACGTACCTGAGAAAAGAGAGGGATGGTCTTCAGCTTCACCACGAGAAGCAGCTAGCTCGACTGCGCTTTCTTAAACAGGCATTGGAATCATCTCGGGAACGACTGATTAGCCTACTCGACGACTGGAACCACCCTTTCAGGTCCAATCTGACAGGGCTGCCGACCGTTGCAAGAGAATGGTGAGGTATTGCCTATTCCGGATTGCCCTGTCCTATCTTGGCGATAGAGAAACGCTACAAGCGGCGACGCAGTGCAGGACGAACTACCGCATGAAAAGCAGCATATATCTTTCAGATAAATTATATTAAGAAGGGCATCAAATAACGTTGGATTCATTATCATGGTCTTTACTGAAATGTGGCTGCGAACAATCCCACTTGATCCGGATCAATCCCACCTGTAATTACCCGATCAATCATGCACAAAAATGTTGGATCCAGGGATAGCGTCGGGGGCAGCGCAGCTAGCTAAGAGAGTGTCGACTAACTCGAATATGGTAGAGATTCCACATGCGGCCAAAGGGACAGTCGGAAGCTAGTGCCTGTTGCACGAACAGTATGCCAGGTGATCGTGTCCAGCAGCTGTCTGCGCACCCGACAGAGATTTCCCAGGCCGTTTCAACCCGCGGCAGGAAGAACAAATCCTCTCCTATAGTCTCACCAGATGTCCGGTCGAATCGTGCAAATCGAAATTCGATCCAGTGCACCTCTTTAGGGAAAAGGAACGCCGACATGAAGAGGAAAATGTCGCTAGCCTGAGTAGAGATGGACAGAGGATCTGGATCCATCCACTTGAAGCCGGACAGACTGTCGCGATTGGGGTAGAAATGGCATTCGATCAAGGAAGACCCTTGGCTTCATATCCTGCGGGGTCGACTTTGTTAAGAATCTGCCGCGGATCATCGGGATCAGTGGCGAGACAGGGAGAGGTGTCGGTATGCCAGAGGATTCATGCCAGATAGCGTGAAGGTCGAGATCCAAATTGTAGTCTACAAATGTTAGCACAAAATGCCATTGAGGTAACGGGTACAGACCATCTTTGCCCGAGTCATTCATATCCGTCGAAAGCTCGCTGTCGAAGCTGCTGTAGGAAAGAAATACAGAAGTGTATAAAATAGCGGTTTAACGAGAGTTGAGAGAGGGGGGAAGCTGGAGGCTGAGCAGATACTTTATTTCACTCTGATTACACAAGGTCAGGACAAACTAGGGGAAATCCATAGCCAGATAGTAAGTTATCGAATGCGTTGGATGTACAGTATCAACAGCCGTGCATCGTTGGCACTCGTCACAAACCCAACTAAAGTTCACCAACAGCATAGACCTTATATAAACTTAGCGCTAATCCTAAGGAGATAGCGCAAATAGATAGCTGAAAATCCAAATGTCATTCTTCCTCCCCATAAACGCTCTACCACATGGAGACTCTACCAAGGCTCAAGCTCATCGACAGAGTAGGCTTGAAGATCGCTCGCTTCCAAGGCCGAAACAACACCATTACAAAGAGCCTGAACCGCTCGTTTGCGGTCCCACAATACTGAAGCTTGTTCATTGCAGAGCTGTAGTAGGATATCGCTATCACTTGCTAGCAAGTCATTTGACGCTTGAAGCTGTCGCTGCTCCTCCTCGAGTCGTATTTTTTGCGCCGATTTAACAACGTAGCATTCCCACAGGCAAAAGTAGAAGTCGAGCAATTTGAGGACTGGTGTAGCGAGGGAGTCATTGATGCTTATTACTTTCATGAACTCCGCCGAAAGGGTACCGCGTGTTCTCGCTGAAGTCTATTCAGTATTAGTGGGTGTTTTAGTTTCCTGCCAAGGGGGTATTTCTGACCTTGGGTTCGATGGTTGTGCCGTTTGAGGCTTGCTGTGGGTAGTTTTTCAACTTAGGTTCATCTTCTGGAGCTTGGGATACTCGGCACTGTCTCTTGGCTGGCTGATCAATGGGGGAGGACGAAGTGGGATGGTCCATTTTGGTCATCAAGATGGATGGGATCACAAATTGTGCTCGAGGGTCATTTATAGCTGACAAGTCACGCTGAGGCTGCTGTTATTCCTACCAATGCTTTCTCACCTATGATCGACCGCACTTTCGAAAAGCTAGTGAACAGTTAGCCCAACTGCTGAAACTCGATCTCGCCAACTACTCACCCCGGATCATTCACCGATATACGAGTTTCAACGTTGAAAAATACCGTTGCCGAGCCAAATTCCTAACGGAAGGGAGTTGGCAAGTGCACTTCTGACGCACTGAACGCTAGGCATCAAGTATAGTTCGTTGAAACTTTACCGTGACATTAATGACTGCAAAACATTTGAAACAAGAAATGTAGACATATTGCGTTTGAGCGTAATATCGGTAACAACTGACGTTGGTAAGCACCAATCTCGCATTGTGATACGGACCTACCAAAAGTAGATTTCACTAGCTCTTCTAGGCTACCAATCTTTCTTCTTAGTGACTGCACCAAAAACGTTTGATGAGTGTTACCATATCATTTTGTTTTGAATAGGCCTTCGGATATTATTGTTATTTCCTAGATCCCACCGATCTCCTCAAAACTGCCGTCCTCCTTCCATGTACCACGAGCACGTTGACTGTGAGATATGAGGAAATCTTCCTTTTCGAGATTTCAAAGGCTTAAGCGAAAGCTTCATGAATTCAAAGATGCCTTTCTCAGTATCAGTCGATCAAAGTCTCTCCTAGAGATACATGTACCTGCCGCCGCTTCTGAATTGGAACGCACACGACGATCTGCCGCCCCGTCCCCAGAGGTGTCCCCAGAGGTGTCCCCAATGAAGATAATAGATCATAAAAATGAGACGAAAGGCACCTCGATCAGTTTCGATCCACTATCGCGAACATTCACAAAGCAGACTGATACTAAACTCATTTTCAGTTCCACAACTTGAAAGGAGAGCAACGGGCTGGTCGGGCCGCTCCTACAGCAAGCTGATAAGCCAATGAAATCAATCCTCACTGGCAGTCTGACTTGATCGCCGCCCACATGCTCTGTCGCATTTAGAATATCTCAAGACTGGTCTGGGCCTAGAATGATTGGACTAGAAGACAAGTAGTACGAAGAGCCAGTTCATATGATGTATAGCCTTCTGTTATTGGACGGTTAGTAGTCAGATGCATAAAACGAGACAACCGAGAAGTGAAAGCTCTTGCAGTCAAGGCTCCCGCGGGAGTAAGAGCTTGCGATCCTGGGCATCCGGCTTGAAATTATCTTTTTTTCTATTCTTATTTCGGCCATGTAGGATAAGATATAGTAATAGATAGCATCGATTATTTTTGAATTAGAGTTGCATTGTGTAGTAATACTATAAGCCTTAGAGAGAAATAATACAGACCCATCCGCTCTGGTCGAGAAATTTGACCCCGTCTGATATTTATCTCGAAATAACTCCCATTCTTTGGCGCTTGCAGGCTACCGTCTAGTTTGTTGGAAGCACTTGAGCCAGCCCCACAGTTGCTATCTTGTTTGACGTGTTTGCTTTAATCGTTGATCATGTGATAAATTCACCCTTGAACTGAGATTCTGTAAGGATCGCATGGTTTCTATTGGATAGTCCTAGATGCTAGCTAAATGCAGTCTTAATTACATAATCTGCCAAGCAGGGCTTGGTCCAATATTAACCCTCCACTTGTTGTACGTTTTAGTGGGACTTGGCCAAGTGCCAAGTCTCACTTGCCTGAGGCACGAAGATGCCTAAGGCACCGAGAGTATGCAAACCCTGCAAACCTCTCGGGAGCACAAGTGCCGATATCGACCGATTTTCACCGATTTCTCTAGTTTCTTGTAAATCAAATAGATTTTTGTCAATGTTCAACATTTTTCATTCTCTTTCTTCTGATTTACGATTGTGATACATCGTACTCCGTACGTGTCCTCTGTATTTGGCTTTCGTGGTTAGGAGACACTAGCAATTTCCATTTCTGCACAAGTCTTAGGCCGCGACTCGAATGAATAACCTTAGTATAGCCCGGAAGATTGATAATTCCAGTAAGAGCTTTGGGAAAGTGCTCCCCATTATCTCACAGTTCTTTTGAGTTATGTCGCCGACGCGAGACGAATGCTCATGATGAAATGTAGCGACGCGCTAACCAGCTTCGAGAAGGTCCTGCTCAATGATTGGGTGGAGCGGGGTATGAGAGAGTTCGAGCCCTCGACAAAGCGTTTATCTATTGGCTGACAGGCCAGCATTCAACAGAAAAAAAGCCGCCACTGCTGCAACATAGGCACACGTTATATGCATGCTGCGTGGCCTCTAGGAGACGGACTGGTGGCATTGCATTGCGCATGAAAGGCCTTGGCGCACGAGGCAGGCTATGGCTTTACTCTCAGCGAGGCTATAAAGCGGGCACAGCCTAGGATGAAATACAACGCAGCTGCATCTTGCCATTATTCTTCCTTACTTCAAAGCTTTAAAGATTTGCTTCCGCAGCGACAAATCCCATTCGAGAGACATCTAAGCAAACATGTCTACGGTCAACATGGTGAAATATTATTTTTATAAGGGTATGGTCCCGAAAGACCAAGACCGACTGCGCCAGCTTGTGGCTTTGGCATATCAGACAGCAAGAGACAGAAAGCTCTACCCGAAGGCGGTTCTTATTAGGTGCGTACACAATGCATTCGAGCAAGGCGATACTTATATGGCGTTCTTGTTTTCTTGAATCCCTACTAGATGCTAGCTAATGCCTGAATAAATTTGCAGGTCCGAGGTTCATGATACAACCAGTATCAATGGCATACACCAGAAAGATCCTTTGGGTCCACACGTGACCCTTTGCTACAAAGACGAGAATCAACTCCTGCATGGGACTCATGTCGCTAGTCATGGCTATGTTCGTGGGAAAGACGACATTGGGTTTGTAGGAGCAACACATGCTGGAGAGAAGACGGACTCGGCCAAAAGGCAACAAGGCAAAAAGACAGTATGGCCATCGGAAAATGAGCTTGAGGCTGTACCAGAGATCGGCTACGGCCATTTTCCAAGCAACTAGGGTCCGAGTCATTCGTTTGAAGTGTATTGGTTGATTAAAGCGGCCATTTGCTCTTGGGGAGTACTACAAAGGTTAGTGCCGTTTATTGAATCTGATACACAAGAAGTTTTGTCCATTTCTCATAGTCGCCGGGATCTCAGTCGTTGATCCAATGGCCCTTATAGCCTTCTGACAATGAACACATGCTTAAATTGGGCTTCGATCCTGTCGGGTCATGAGAGTACTTTCGTAGAACCTTTATGGTCCTAGGTCCCCTAATCTCCGCAATTATTGGTTGCGGAACTTAGACACTTGCCATATTTGTGGACTCGCTTCGCTCTTCGTGTTTCAGCCCTTCGGAAGGGAGCCAACTCGTTCATTTGGCCAAGGTTCTGCATCTCAGTAAGGGTCATGTTTGTCTTACCTTCCCAGTGGTTGAGAACAGCATGTTTAGTCGCCTCTTTGGAAGCTAATCGTCGACTCGATGTATTCGCATTTACTACACCTCTTCTTAAAAGCCTGGGTAGCCAATAAGATCCTACCCTCTTGCTCTATTGAATTTCTAGAGGATCGGGCGCGAATTGGTGGCATGGTGGGTGGTTGAATTAACTAAGTGCTAATTTAGAGACGCGTTTTGGGTGGGGTGCGCAGCTCGCTTACCGATTACGTTACTCCTATTTATAGCTGATAAAGACGGCACGCAACCGGAAGGAGACGGCAGAATGCTAACAGGAACACAGCGAAGTGGATCACACGAAGTGGATCACACGGTCTGAATTGTTGAAGGCCACTGTCTAATTAACTAACAAATTTGAATGGGCTTCTGGTCCTCGGAATATCCTAAATCCTTCTCCGGGTCACCACCTGTCCTGCTGCGTTCCGACAGTGACGCATTCGCTTAGTCACAAATCAGCTGATTTAAGGCGTTATGGCCCCGCGGACACCCCTCACCAATGAGGCAATTGATACCCAATTTTGGTCCCGACTCGCCATCTCCTTCATCATCCCACTTCACCCGTTCTTTTCGGTCGATGAGGCAGGTCTAGTGTCCTACTCTAAGTGAGCGTGCGGTGTTCAATCTGGTAGATGCGGCTCTGACGTCAGATACCAGATAGAGAAAATAGGACGTGGACGTATTTCGACGCACTGGTGCCCGAGAACTTGCGTCGACGAAGCAACAGTCCTCCGGTGGAACGAACGTGATTCGTGGGTGAGTTCCAAGTGAAAGTTACGTTGGGTTCTGAGGGAAACGACGTCGAGGTGAAGAAGGGAATTTTTAATTCCCAGATAGGATAAAAGCCACCATCCTCCTACTGTCCCAATTTTTTGGGTTTTACTCTCCAGCACTCTCATATCAGCTTCGGGGGATGACCCTGCCTTCAATCCGAATTACCACCAAGCCTTAACATTGATCTCTCGCCGGCACCCCACATTATCCTTCTCAAGAACTGAGCAGGTATCCAGGATGGATAATGAAGAAAAAGAAGTTAAAGGGCTCGACGTGAGCCATCTCATGGACGATGATTCTATTCTGGAGGAAGCCAGAAGTCAATTAAGAGAGAATAATAATTTGGTAAGAGCGCATGAGACTTGCAGTGTTATTGGAATGAGTTTGACACCACCCAGCCGAATAACATATCCATCGATGCGAGCTGGACACCAATTTCTGTTGTCACTTCTGTTGATCGAGCTGTCTGCGGGATTCTCGTCGAAAATACAAATGGAGGCGGTGTTATCAGAGTGATTGGAAAGCCCGCACGGTATACAAGGACCGATGGGCTATCTGGTACTATTCTTCTTGTTCGTGGGCCAGGAGAAAAGTTTTTACTACTGGATCCGCTTTCAGTCCGTTACATTCGCCACTCCGGTCCCCAGTGAATACAATAGGTCATTGGCGATGTCCCATGTGAAGATCAACAGAAGCGTTGGCCCCAAATCTCTCGTCACTTTGATTTCAATGGAGGGAAACGCGTCATAAAGAGGGACCTTTAGCTGCACGTCAGGACAGCTGTTTTCATATTGCTGGAGCAGGTTGATTGTGCTTGGCAAATTCGTGAGGTCTTGAAGACCTTGCAAGAAACTCATAAGGTATGTGATTGACATATCGATCGTTCGATATGGTGGCTCGCTCTGGAGAAGGCTGACTTGGAGCTTTGGAGAATTATTCAATGACAGAAAATATGTTGATCCATCAGCTGAGTGAGGAGATGGTTGTAAATATAGATCTGTACGTGCTGCAGTCTGGGGTATCTCTGATTTTCTGTGAGAAGAAATATTGACATGTACATTCTGTATTTCTTACCTGGATTGAAACTGGTAACACGCGAGTTCGTATGGAGTGTAGTGCCCGTAGTTTGGTCCGTAAGACTAGCTGGTGCAAACTGGGACGTATTGCCTTGCCTATAGGTGAGCATGGTACCATTACACTGCGCATATCGGGTGAATGTTGAACCGGTTCTCCACTTTCTCCAGCATCGTGGCTTTATTGACTTCATGGTCCCCCGTGTAGATAGCGCAGATTGCCTTCGGCCAGCGTTTCTGTGTTGCACGTACGGCTTCCCACAAGACTCGTTCGCCACCTCCACCGGCATTGCTGTAGCAAGTAGTCAGCGTTGTGTGTTTTGATATGTAAAGAGAATGCCATACCAGAATGGGTGGAAGAACCCAATAATCCCATCCCAGTCCTCTGGACTATGGTTGTTTTCGTCGCCAATACCGCCACTGTTTTCACTACCATTTGCAGTCTGTACCCCGCCTGCGCCTGAGCTATCCACCTTCTCCCAGTCAATAGCCATCAAGAACACTTACCAACCGACGACGAGATATGACCGGTAACGTGTACGAGCTGGCCAGGACAGCGCTCGGTGGAACTCCCATATTTAGTCGCAAGGGACTCAATCACTGCGTTTTGAAGATCACTCCTACGCTCTAATATTTTGAATGGAAGCTCTGTCCTGACCCGGTCGGTCATGGAATAAACAGCAGCCTGTCCGAGACCTGCGGCACTCAATGCAACCATAGCAGCCCCTGCAATATCTTTCAGTCTCTGAAGAAACTTCACATAATGCTGTTGTCGTGGCGGGTCTTCATCGGTAGCTGTGGCGTTGAGGTGCCTGAAAGCACCCTTCACACGCTTTGTTTCCGTAGCCTTGAAATCCCCCCTTTTCCCCACAAGCTCTGAAACATCCAGGAGTTTAACAATAGCTTCATTAACAGTCAGTGACTTTGGGCGATTTGCAACATGCTGAGACGATCGGGCCATCTTGTTTGATATCAAAAAAAAAAAACTGTGAAGTCCATCGAAATATCACTGAGATTCAGGCAGAATCGATGGGAAAGTAGTAATGTAATGGGTTATCGACAGAAATCGGTCGGAATCGATGGAAATACGAGTGGTAATCACGTGACAGATCACAAGGCCACGGCTATTATGTGATATCACCTTGGAAAGACCGTTGGCCCCTGAATAATAAATTTCTGGGGAAGACAAATTTGGTATACGTTGCAGCCATATCGTCATTTTATTTTTACCTCCTTTATCGAACTTCTTTTGGCTCAAATTCTCCGCGTGATACGGCGATGAGTCAATTGCTGTCATTGGCCATTCGGTTGTTGCGCCCGCATTACTTTTGTTCCCCAGTCATTTCTCCTGTCCTTCGTAAGGGGCATATGCCACTGCTTCATCATAAGCAACCCCGCTGCGCGTTGACTCTCACCGCATTCAAATTAATGGAGACCAACGAAGATTTTGACACGCGTCTCCTCTACGAGCCTCTGGAGGGAGTCGAAAGACTTGAGAACTATCGACCAGGGGGCTATCACCCCATTCAAATCGGAGATCACTTTCACGGTCGATATCGAGTTGTTCATAAGCTGGGACATGGGTCTTATTCAACTGCGTGGCTGGCCCGTGATGAACAATTCAATGAATACGTTGCAGTGAAAGTTTGCACAGCAAACGCAAATCCAAAGGAAGTGGACATTATTTCCATGCTCACTCGTCCTCATTGTCCTTCAGTCAACCATCCAGGAAAGATGATGGTCCCTTCGATTCTAGATAGGTTCACCATTCACGGCCCAAATGGCAATCATGCCTGCTACGTTACAGCGCCGGCGAGTGCTAGCCTCTCCGGGGTGAAAGATGGCTCATGGATCCGCTTATTCCAGCTTGACGTAGCCCGGTCATTGGCTGCACAACTCGTTCTTGTTGTGGATTATATACATGCCCAAGGAATTGTCCATGGAGACCTTCACCTCGGCAACATTCTTCTCAAAGTTCCACCCAATTTTGACCAGCTCCCACTTAAACAATTATATGAGAAATATGGAGCACCAGAACTAGAACCAGTTGTTCGTCTAGATGGCAATCCGCTTCCGCCTGGTGTCCCATCCCACGGCATTGCGCCCATATGGTTAGGGGAAGCGAGTGAGAGAATCACACTTTCAGAGACCAGGATCTTGCTTACAGACTTTGGTGAAGCCTTTTCCCCCTCAAAAGAACGGAAATACGAATCTCGCACCCCCCTTGTCATCCGTCCCCCCGAGGCGCGGTTTGAGGCAAATGACCCTCTGTCTTTTTCATCGGACATTTGGACTCTCGCCTGTACCATATGGTCTATCATAGCCCAACGGCCATTATTTGAAGGGTTTCTCGCGACGGAGGACGACATGACCTGCGAGCATGTCGATGCTCTTGGTGTTTTGCCGCTTGAATGGTGGAGGAGGTGGGACGCGCGACGACTGAAATTTACTGAGGATGGTAAGCCAATGAACCGCAACCCTTTCCGATCTTGGGACGATCGGTTTGAGGATAGCGTGCAACAGCCTAGGCGAGATAGTGACATACCGCCGTTTGATGCAAGGGAGAGGGAAGCTTTCTTCGACATGCTACGGCCGATGCTCTCATTCAGACCTGAGAATCGCCCTACTACTAAGCAAATTCTCGATTCAGAATGGATGCTAAAATGGGCTCTGCCTGAATATGGCAAGATCCAAGATAATGTATGAGTTATTCTAGGGTGGGACTGCATGTATCATATTTATCCGCTCCCGAGGGAGTATTCCTGGGTCTGTTGCGAAATATAGGATGCTTGCACCTGAAAGAGACCACGACGGCAAAGCGTTCTGCCACAATAGATCGAGCTTACCCATCCCAAGCAAGGTTCGCGTTTGGCATATGGCCTGAATCTCTTTGTCTTGGGAGAATTTGTTTGATGTAAGAATATGGTCGCCATATTTCTATCATATTCCTACCCTTCTCTCATGCGACCAAGCTGAGGTACTCGTGAATGCAGACCCTACAGATCATCCATCCAATGTGAGGGGAGGGCGGGGTCGGGTCTTTATGCCGGGCGGTCTGAGAGGTGAGGTTACATGACGACGTATTGGGGCGCGAAACCGGAAATGGCAAAACTAACTCGAAAAGGCAATTCACAGTGTATCTTGGTAATTTTAAAGCTCGACAATATAAAGATAGCTAAGATTATGGTGCCAAAATTCTAGGTCCCTTGCTATTTCGACCTGTTACATTAATGCGCTTCTAAAAATTTCAGGTCTCCGACTAAGCGAACAAAATGTGAGATTAAAACTGTGTTTCAGTGCCAGAGCGGCTTAGCGACTCTGCAGAGAGACCATTGCCGCTCTTCGAAACTGTGAAACCTGGTAAGGTTCAACTGTTGCCCAACGCACTACGGGCGCTGGACACAGCGGGACGGTCTTGTTTTTGGCGATCCGTTTGACTGATATTCGACAAAGACTAATAACTATTGCCAACTCAAACCAGGGAATAGCGGTCCACCGTTTGCCTGCGCCGAGGTGGACCGTATCGCGGTCTTGACACACCTTCTTCGGTGCCTTTGCTCTTGCCACCCGCGGCTTGAACTGCCTCGCAAGGTGCGCCTCTATATGAAGATTCGCTTCTCACGTTGGAACTCCGCCCAGAATGCCCAGAATTTCCAGCCTTGCGGCCCTTGAGGCGTGTGCAATAGCGCACCTGGAGGGAGCCTCCGACCTTCCAGGAAAATACTCTGCGATTCGCTTCCATGGCAGGCTCCGCTCTTCCTTCAATTCAATCAAAAGCTGGTCGTCCATAGACAGGAATCGGGTTGGCCCGGTCGTTTTCCCAGCGCGGGACCCTTTCTGAGGGGGTTGCTTGGAATGCTGGCTGCCAATTTTGTTTTCATAATGTGAAGTAGCTCTGCCTGATCTCTGAGAGCAGGAATGCTCTGCCTGCTCTTCAAAGGTAACTGAATAGATGACCCTTGACAGAAGTATCTGTCGCGTAAGGAAACCTCGGATAGGAATCGTTTCGATATCGTGCAAGCTTGTTGGGGAAGTCTGATCTGCGGCCACTTTGGATTGAACTGCCTCGTCGACTGCGAGGCGTTTAGTGTTCTGCCGGGGAGGTCTAGGCTTAAGCTGCGCGGCAGGTCGCCTTGCTCTTTTCAGTCGATGGAAAGGAACGCTGTTTCCATGTGCGTCTTCACCACTTTCGCCCACGTAGTCCGCATCGTCGGGGCCATCAGGGTCATCGCTGCTGTCATCAGATATATACTCATCCCGGTCTCGCTTCCTGTTCGAAGAGGCCATTCGTGTTATTGAGACAGAGTCCTTCGTTCCTAGCTCTTGGGAACGGCAGTTGGAGATGACGACCGACGGCTGGTCCAACACTGGGGCCTGATACAACACTGGACAGAATCCTGTAACTTCCTCTGTTGGGTTACATGGCGACTGCTTCTCGCTGTCTTGAAATGTGGGTGAGATTGAACGCGCCAATGTACCATTTTGACGAAGTTTTGGATATGCTGACGCGCTCTCAGCATCACGACGCTGTAGCTCACCTTCGTTGTCATGAGCTGCAGCCCTGTCTTTTTCCTGGCCAATAACCACATGGCTTTCGGAAACGGGCTGTCTGTTGTACTTCTCGGCTGGCGTGCTTTGCCCGATGACGCAAGCTGCCGGTTTCGATCCTAATTCGTCTGCTTCAATTCCAGCATCTCCAGACAACAAATTCGTTGGAGTGGATTGCTTTTCCTGGCCCGCAGGGTCAAGGATTTGGCCATTGACCATTGTATTGCCGTCTGCTATATCTATTGTCGGGTTCGCATGTCGCAAAATGTCTCCCTCCATCGTGGCTTCGTCAGCATTCTACCACGTGAGCCAGAGGACTGGGCAAATTTTCCGGCGCTCAGTGTGAATTCCCATGTGTTCTTGACCGGTCGTATCTTTGGCCTCACAAAAGAAAATCGACAGTTGGCTGTTGTAACAGATGACACCCATTTCCTGCCAACGTCAACGAATAGTCTTCCGCCAACCCCTTCTTCTGCAACCGGGAAAAGGAAGCGCGTTGACCGATGGACCCAAAGAGCCGAGCCAACAACCCCGTCCAAATCCGCTTCCCAATCTCATGATCGTCAATTTGCAGAATCTATCAGAGCGAATACGCCGGTTGACGAAGATAAGGAAAGTACTCAGATTACGTGGGCTGACACGCTGGATGGAACCGAAAGTGCTCGACAGACAAGTACACCAACTCCTAAAAGGCGTTCACAGAGACCAAGAAAGACTTCATACGCCGATATACTTGCACAGTCTAAATGAGAATACGGCCGAGGAAACGAGGTTTATATCAGTTCGTGTTGCGGATATTAATCATCCGGGAGCTTCTTCATTGGCTCCTGTGGATTTTATGCCAGTCTCGCACTTGATTTCCAAATTTATATGATGCATTTTAACGTCGCTTTTCAATTCTATCTCTTACCACTCCCCTGCCTTTTCGTTTCAGGGCCGATGCGTGCCACGCGCGCGTCTTCCAGTCAATGATATGCGGTGTAATTTGCAAGCCTTTTCGTACCGAAGATATTGTTGCAAAAAATAGCCAATCTGCTCCGCTAAGATTGGAAATGACAGGGGGTTGATGTTTTAGCGATTTCGATATCATTAGAACAAGGATATTGTAGCATCAGCAGCCCATACATGTTGTCCTTTCTTACAATACCCTGTCTATATACGGAGCACTCCCGTCGGTGCAATAGTTTGCCAAGGCTCATTATGTGCTAAAGGTAGAATTTCGGGAAACAGGTCTTATGCAACAAGACATGGGTTGGAATTACGGCCATACGTGTATAAACATGGTAAAGCCGAATGAATATCATGCTTTTGAAACAGGCTGCAGATAGGGTGAGCATGGGATCGAGGTTGAGGACGGGAAAAAAGTGGGAACGAGAAGGAACAGCTTAGTGGAGAAAAGGGCTCATTGCTAAAGCTTGACATTCCAGATCCAGAAATAGCCCTCGTTCCATGCCTTGCATATCAAAGAAAATAGCCTTACCAGCAAACCCAGCCAGCCATACAAGCAACAACAGCCGTTAAAACACGCGGAGCGTAGACGAAACAACATGGCACGAGTTGCCGGCCTTTTCTCGCTGTCTGCCCTAAATACCGTCTGTGATAGCGGTGCTGGTTTTTAGGGAGTGATGATGAGATGCAGATTGGCGGCGCGCTGCATGCGATGGCCGTATTTTGTGGTTAGGGTAGCTGGCTTTTCGATCACAAAGGGAGGGTAAAATCAGCGGCAATTTCGTGTGGCGTCAAGGCTGGAGTTGAGTCGGCCATTCAAGGCAGTGGCATTCCGAGATATTGGCTCGGGATTAGGTCGGTTTTCGCTTGAGTAATCATGAGATTTCCGCCGGAGCCCCGGTTTAGCAAGACGGTGACCATAAAGTCCGAGGCTGGCCGACCGTGCAAATCAGACAATTGTAGTTCTAGAAGAAATTTATATCCTAACAATTCGTGGGGGCTGATGGTATAGATCGGGCGTCAAGTTTATATGCTAAGGTAATGTTCTGTTGACCAGTGCGCCAATGGTGGACTACATTGAGCTGCATGGGGAGCAATGATGGGAAAGTAGGGACATTGTTGACAAAAAGAGTGTCATTGTCAGTTGATAAATCGGGAATCTACTCAATCAGTAAGGGTACTCTCAACTTGACTATCGGCGAACGCACCATATAAATATCGAATTCAATATCCTGAGAGTAATGTGTATCAGAGGGAGAGAATGAATAGACCGGGATATTCAATTGGCGAGCATCGAAGCCATCTCGGTTTCGAAAGCTTAAATCAGACCCTGCCGTCTCGTGGCTATGGGCCCGAGGGAGCAATATTGCAGCGCAGCTGACCAAACAGAGTGCTTTTGTAGATGGCAGAAAGTGTCATAACATAATGTACTATGAATAATTTGCGATGGTTTTGTAAGAAGTGCGGTGGTTAAGAAGACGAAAAAAGTCTTGATGACCAGAGTAAGTTGACCTTGGCCGCCCCCACTGCTGCTATCACGTTGTGCAATAATAGTCTGAGTCGGTAATTGCTGGCATTTCATCCACATATGGGCCCACGAGTCTTTGCGAGGTGGTATTGTAATCGGGTTCCACCGTTGAGACTATTCCTTCTGGCACCAAATAAATAATTCATTATCACTACATGAATATGGATTCAGGTTGCATTGATTCTTTCCATTTCCAGATATACAGAGTAAAGAATCGAGTTAGAGTAGAGGTTAAAAAGAGATAAGCCTTTTCTTATAGCCTATATGGCGTCTTCAAGTAGGCTACAGACTCTAGAGAGTGTGTTAGAAACCTAGCAGTACAGCTCCCACGCGATCGGGGGGCATTCCGGGTGGAGCACGAAAGGATCCGTTGGTGTGTCTCAGGCAGTAACATATAAGAGTGGAATCATTAAACTGCCAAGAAAGCTTGTTAGATATATGCTTTCATGTTTAATCATCTGCGATGACATCAGTGTACTGTACTGTATACACTAACATCGTCTGAAATGGACGGTAATATCCGACCTGTCAATAAAATAGGGGTGCACACGAATCAGAGTGTTGCTTATTCGTATTCGTAGTTTTCTTCAACTCATTGATTGTCTTCGACCAGTTAGCCCGGCGGCTTTATTCGTATTCGGTTCGTACTTATTCGTAAATGTCGACAAACGAGGGTCGCAATCTTACTATTGCGCCCGAGGGATATTCAGCACCCCCATATGGCTGACTTCAACCATGGTTCGTAAGACCATCTTATTAAGCCCACATCCCATTTATTCGGTATTTTCTATAGTATCGAAGAATCACATTTACAAGTACCCAATTGGCTATGCCCATCTAGTCCGTACTGTAACGACCACGTTCGACAATAGAGTTATGTGGGTCACGACCCGGTAATATAGATACAGGTCTAACCCTAACGCGTGAGTAGTGCGTATCAGGGTGACAGAACAATACCATCAGTACAGGGGATCCAACACCCCATTGAGCTATTTCAACACTAGGCTGAATGAGGATAATGTTCAGGGGGTCATGGGCGACCTAAAAACAGTCATATCATCCCCCAATGCTTGTCAAACCCCGAAACAACTCAGGCCAACATCTGACTATCTGTTATTATTGCCAAGATGCTGGACAGACTCCCACTAGAAATTTTGCACATGGTTATGCACCATGTGAGATCTTGGAACCCTTCGCAAGGTCTGACACATCTGACAGTTAATAGGTGCCAAGCATTAAGGACCTCGTGCTTTTGTCTGAGGTATCTAAAAAGCTGCATCGGATCGTTTTGCCCATTATCTACGCCAAAGTGTACATCTCAGTACCCGAGCATCACTTAGACCAGGTGACGATTAGTCCCATGAAGACCTGTTTCAAGGGAGACGGATCCAGAGATACCTTCAATAGTCTTGACTTCTTGAAAAATGTGCAACTGGTCGCTCCATTCAATGACCTCAGAAGGAACAGGTGCTACCGGGGCGAAGTACCACTCCTACCAGTCGAATATGATGACTCTCTCGGCGACGAGGAAGAATTTGACATGTGGGAAGAGGAGAAAAACAGACGACGTCCTCATGACGTGATGATGGCTAATCTTGCCAAAGCACTGAAAGAACTTCTCTCTCATATCCCCAAAAATACTTTGAGAGGCTTTTCGTATGCTCTTTTTCACCACTCATTTAACACAAGAACTGTCGTGCTAACAATCCATAGTTGGAATCTGGGATGCTGCGTCCCTGACCAAATATTTGGTGAAGAAGGTTTTCTGAATTTCGACCAGAATGCAATCCAAGATCTGTCACTGATTACTGACGGGACATGTCCAAGTCCGGAATGGGAGCATCTCGAGGGTCTCTCTGACCTCCGGCACCTGCGGCGTTTGTCGTGGAAAGGTCTAAACCCCAACCGTAGCCAAATACTTCTTCGTCACACCCTGATGGCGAATTGTGCACACCTTGAATGTCTAGAACTAGAGCCGATTGGGTGTGGAGAAGTTTACGTGCACGTTGAAGAAATCATTGGCGACACGGATGTACTAAGGGATGTATTCCATTTCAATAATCTCCGACATCTGTCTTTGACCAAGGTTGCGCTCGCTGCGCCATGTGCACGAATGGCAACTACATTTTGCATAGAGCAATTGCAATCATTGAAATTGCGTGATTGTCACCAAACACTGGAATTTCTTGAGGGACTTACGGAGTCATCTCACATCATCAAACTACGGTCATTTGAGGTTGCCATCGACGAGGAAGCGTATCTTCAAACTTATTACGAAAGCAACAAGCCACATCCGATCGAATCGTTCCTGCTGTCTTTTCAGGGTCTTGAAGAACTGTCGATTTCAATTTCGAACACGTTCCACCCGGTAAACCCTATCACTGACCCTATCTGCCACCATCGAGATACACTAAGACGGTTGGTATATCACGAGGAGGGGAACGAGATTCACAGGGAAAGTGAAGGCCCGCTTGCATGGAAACTCTTCACCAACCGCATAGTTGAGGGAATGAATTTGGAGTGCATTGGATTCTGCTTATCTCCTTCTCTTCTGGTACGGCTGGCTTTCCCAGGTCACATTATATTGTTTGTCTATTCTTACACAGCCTTTTTTTCAGATACCGAGGCTTGGAAGAAGCATCGCGGCTCAAACAGTTAAGCTCTTGCATTTTAGGGAACCTGGATCTGGATGTGTGCCACACACCAACGCTCTGTTTGAGTTTGCGAACTGGGCATTTGGTCCACAAGGACTTGATAATCTCTTGATCATTGCACATGGTGATTTTTCGCATGGTAATCGGTTTGAGCGGACTCAGATCCTTATGGGCCGTAATTGTGAGCAATCCAGTGGACATTTTCGTGTCATATCTCGAGATCAGCGCGACTTCTGGCTCAATCGGATTGATGGCGCACATGAGATGTTGTGTGTTTGTCCACAGGAGGTTACCTTGGGCGTCGGGCGTAATTTGTGGGACATGGACATGGAGGTGAATTCAGACACGGAGGATTCGGACATGGAGGTAGATTTTTATGTCGAAATAGATACCGATAGTTCAAATTCGGATTAATAGAAAAAATCCTTGACCCCAATCACGTCGGCTCCTCGATCAAGCCCACAAAGTTCTATCAAGACGTGAAAAGATCGAATCCCGGAGCATTGTCCCTACACCGATCATGAAAAGCGGGCGGCAGAGGTTTCGGCCTACACTAGGGAGATTACTGATGCAGACTTTGTCCAGCCCGCAGCATTGTGGGAGGTTATTGGCCGGGAGCCTGGTCACCAGGATAGGCTTATTGACAATTTCGTTTCTAGTGATAAGGGTGTTAAGTACCCCCAATTGCGCAAAGCTGTCTATAGTATGTGAGCCTTACTGCTATATTCGAAGAGATCCGCCCACTGCAGTGCAGTCTTACACTAACACTGAATATAGGCCTTTTTAGTCGAGTCAACAAGGACCTTGGGTCAAGGTTGCAAGAGCGTACTGAAGCAACAATCAAGGCCGCATGAGATCGATCTCCTTCTCTAGTATCTCTGCTGCTCTACCAACGTGCTTGTGTCTTTGGAAGGCAATTCCAACGCGATTGGATAGTTTTGATATGATTTGCCTTTTATGGATGATAAACCGACAATAGCAATACAATCTGATAATTGGCTCCCTAATATGACTAACTCACACAATATTTGAATTTTCTTTCTTTTTTTTTTGGCATTGGTCGTTCCACAGAACCATTGTTGGGCAAACAAACGACTTGGCCGCTGATTGCACTACGGAGCGATGCGTGTGGCGACGGCTTAAGTCGATCGATCTGAGATTCTGTAAGGATCGCATGGTTTCTATTGGATAGTCCTAGATGCTAGCTAAATGCAGTCTTAATTACATAATCTGCCAAGCAGGGCTTGGTCCAATATTAACCCTCCACTTGTTGTACGTTTTAGTGGACTTGGCCAAGTGCCAAGTCTCCGTTGCCTGAGGCACAAAGCTGCCTAAGGCACCGAGAGTATGCAAACCCTGCAAACCTCTCGGGAGCACAGATCTGACTGTAATATGGCACGTGACCTGTGGCGAATGACACACCGCGATTGGCTAAGAGCCAATCTTCTATTGGATAAGTCTTGTAGCATGACAAGAGCCAATCCTCTATTGGATAAGTCTTGTAGCATGACACCACATGCAGCCAAACCCTTTGGCACATACCGCCACCAGAGCCCAGTGGATTTCCGAATCGCACTTTAGATAATCGAGCACATCATGTTCTCCATCTCCACAGATGAAGATTCCAAGGCGGCGGGGCTGCACAAACACTAATGGCGGGCGGGGTAGTACAAAGCGCGTATTTATTGGAAGAACAGGGCGTATTCCATTGCCAGGCTGCTCACCCGGATTATTCAACTGTGGACTACCTGTCCGCCTTTAATGCTTTCCTCGATTGGCTACGAGTTCTCTTAGGCTAGCAGTATGGATTACTATTGCGGTACTAAATAATGTAGAGATAAATTGTTCACATAAACTTTTGGTGCAAATACAAGTCCTGAGCAATAGAGTTGCAGGGGTGCAATATCTGAAACTTGCCCATTTTCAGGACGAACCGCTTTGCATCTCCAATAAACGAATACACCTTGTGATCCTAGTCACAGTAACAGTTGGTGTGTAAATTCATACAGAAACTGCATATATATGACTGACATCTGTAATTGGCTGCGATAGAAATAACCCAGCTTCGTCTCGATTTGACTACGATTTAAATCTCCTTAAGTTCTGTGAGTCCGTGTTCCACGTACTAACCCGTTTAAAACTAATTTGCTTACCATAGTCACTTGAATCATGAGGTTCTCTCAAGTGTTGTCCTTCCTAGCTGGTTTAGAAATGGCTCTGGTCGATGCCAAAAGACCCTCTGGAAGTAGGTAACATCTCTTGCGCTTTATGAACCATGGCTAAAGGTTCCAAGGCCATTGCAGTAGCTACAAATCCTGTGTGGACTAAAGCTTAGAGAATTGTAAATCGAGGGATCGTCGGTATGTCCAATGCTCTATACTCATCATGTAACCTACCAGCTAGCCATTTCAAAGCTAAATGCGGCTTGTCCTTATTACGCTAGTCATCCCGTTCTGTATTTGACATGCCATACAAAAACGACCCCAGCGCGAGGAAGAAACTGCCGACGTTCCAAGCCGTGCCCCATTCCCCAAAGGTGAGCTTAGCAGCAATGAGAGCAGAGAAAAGTGAAGCCATCGTAAAAGTTATCATGGTATACCGGGACTTGATCCCCCAAGCTTCCTTTATCAAGATTCCACGGAACTTCATCTCTCGGAGTTTTGGGCGATGCCACTCATTCATCATCATGAGAATATCACTATTGCCTTAAGATTATTATAAAGACAACAAGCCAAGCAGTGGTTATCTTTCATGAACACTTACCTGTGTCCATAAATTACCTTCTCGCCCTGAAGAAAGTCATTCAAGGATGCGAGCTTGGGATTAGAAAATGCAAGTTTCATAAGGGGACGTGTTTCAAGGTTTTCAAGCTGTCTTTCGGCCTCGAACTTCGTTTTCTCAGGACAATCCACGTCTATATAGTATGACGCACAGGTTTCGAAACAGTCTATTTTCCCTGTGGATGGATTGTATGGGCATGGGTATTCATGTTCCTGATAATTTTCAATGATGCTTTGCAGTCTCCTTTTCTCGACTTGCAAGTCCTTCGTTTTATACATTCCGACAAACTCCACAGCTCCTCCGGGGCTTCGTAAGTTCATACCCGCAATAGAAATCTAAGAATATTCGTCAGCAAATTTAGTAGAAAACTCTTATTTTCGGAACAGACCTCGACTAGTTCAGCGCTTTTGACACCAGGAAAAGGAATGTATCTTCTCCACCAACATCTATGAGAGCACCATGCCTGCCTGATTGCTTCCCATATGATAGTCTCGTCGGCTGAATCTGAGACTGTGACTGGTCTAACCGAACACTCATATTCTCCTCCCCAGCAAAGAAGAACACAAACATTAGCGCCATCTCCAAGCATTGCCTGTAACTCAGTCCCCAAAGCATTTTTGCGAGATGTGTGGGCAGCTTCACGGCTGTCCCTCGTAGTGGACTCGAACTCAAAGTCCGAACTTTGCACTTCTGCTTCCGCCCTATGTGAATCTCTATATCCACGGGTATCAAGGCGATGGGGTCGTATCGTTCGACCTGCAAGTCTTTGTGGTTTCGTTTCCAGTGGTGAATCTTCCCTGATGCGGGCCTGGCGGTTATGATGGGCAATTGTAAATGGCAAAGAAGGTATTTCGAGTATGAAATATGACAAGGTTCTCTGAACCAGGGTAGGATATCGACGATTATGATCTCGCGATGTTGGAAAATAACCGTGGTTGAAGTTGTATACAGGTTCGTCGGGTACGGCCTCTTCGAGACGACTCGGCATTAAATGAGCTCTTCCCGGCACCAGGAGGTTATTCATTTCTGCGCTAAAAAATTTGAAAAAAAAAATCTTAAATGTAAGCCATTCACTGTTGGAAGTAAGGAAGTGTTGATAAATAAGCTATATCATCGCGAACCAACGATGAGGCTGAGTTATTTACCCCGCACCTTCGTCAATCTTGCAGGCGCCTAACGTGTGCCAGCAAGGTTTTTGCAGCAGTATTAATACGATGGCTGATAAAACTGCGGTCAGATTATTTTTGGGCAACCTACTATGAATCTGCGGACCACAGCCCGTCCTATAATTAGACCGGCCCCAGCGTGAGATCAACCACTACCCTAACCATGCTCTCGAATCTGTGGGCTGTGAAAGGCAAAGCTGAGCCTGTCAAGTCCAGAAGGCCACAGCCGCCCCATCCAGGTTTGTAGAATGCACTTATCATTGGCTCATCGCCTTGGCCATATCAGCCTCGCAATCAGCCTCGCAATAATCTATACGCTAAATCTCATGCCTACATATCTGAGTGCGTTAGTTTCAGATTGCAGGCATATTATTTAGGATGCGGTAACCGGAGAACAATGGCTGGATTGTTTTTCCAAGAATCGATCCCTAATTTATCCGTAGACCAAGATCTTGGGTACTATTTGTGTCACAATTTTACTCCAAAAATGAGTATTAGGCAGCCGTCTCCCTGCAAGCTGGATTGTAGGGATCAGTTCCAGGTTTCTACGGTATTCTGATAGATCCAGCTGTCAAATTGCGGGGCTGTGAATAGGCTAATTAGTTGGAAGAAATGAAATGGTTGAGGCTATGATGGAATTGCTATTATGGTGACCTTAAGCAGTCTAACACTATGGCTAGAAGTGCTCTGAAGTACACACACACACACACACAATTCATTAACGCCCGGCGGCTCAGCCGAAAGGGCAACTATCACTGATCTAATGTACA
>JAHAQQ010000142.1:0-35099 GCA_019190355.1 Penicillium palitans
TTGACCGGCATAGTTTTTGATGTTGACATCTGTTCGGGAATCCGATAGCAGAAGCTGGAGCATGTAGAACTGGCCATATTCTAGCGCATGAAAAATGGCCGACGCTCCGTCCGGGGATTGGTGGTTGATGTTGACACTATCAAAGCGTAGCAATCTTTCAACAATGGCCAGGCTTCCGTTAGTCACTGCAAGTGACAGGATCCCGTTGCCTCCAAAGTCGCAACAGTTTATTTCAACCGACTCGTATCGCAGTATGAACTCGACGGCTTCTGGATATCTCAGTTCGATGGCTAGCAATAGAGGAGTCTTGGAAGCGTAGTCAGAGTTGATATCTGCTTGGTATTTCTCGAGTAACCGCGCCGCGACATCCAATCTAGCGCATCGAATGGCGCGATGAAGTGGTGGCATCCTCTCCGAAGTGAGACACCGATAAAGTCCCTCGCTGGAGATAGAACTGGTGCAACGACACAGGAGTCATAGTTTAAGAAGGTCACCCTTGTCGAGAAATTTGCATATTATGCGGAGAAGTTCTGGTGGAAGGGTTGAAAGCATATTAGACGGAGATTTGGTACGGATCAATCATTACTGCGAAGGTAATCTTTGTGCTTATATATCCCCTAGTTGGCCTGATAATTTTGGAAAGGGCTAGATCCCAGAACTCTAGGCAAATCCTCGGAATGGAACCGAAAGCCTCGGGGTAGGTATAGAAACGTGGAGACCTGGGAACTCCTCTTAGCTCCTGGGGCTAGTTCTTGTTTCCAGGAAACTGAGTTCTACCCCTGGGATCTTCATTCTGCGATCCTGACTGAATATAAACTGGCTCTGGAAATATAATGGCTAGGTGAGCCCCTCTTAGTCTGGCTGAGCGACGAGGCCCACTCTGCTCGACTGATACCCCTGGGGATCCCAGCTGGCCGACTTTGAGTTGACCTCGTAGAGAAAGATGCTTGCCAGCAAAGCGGCCCGAGCTCGATCCAGGTTAAAGTTGTCACGCCAGACGTTGATAATTCCACAAGATGTGCGAACGTATTTATTGCCTTCCTCTTCGCTATTCGGCTCCATCGTGTGAATAGCACCGCAGGTGAATACGCCAAATATAACAACCGCCCATTCAAAGGAAACTCTCAATAATGAGCCCGACAGATAAACCTTCTCATGCTCCGATATGAAAATAGGCCAGTGAAGCACCGGCAGCACCGAGTGGACACAATTAAAGTACTGCGCCAAGAGACGATCTGCCAGGTGCTTCTGCGGCAGATCCACCGCAGCACCCGTTACCAGTGACTCTGCACCCCGCGCGCGGTAAGGGGTCGGCACATTCAAGATGTCACGGCCATGATAGCGGAGATTGGAACGCACGTCGGAGAAATGACGAGGAATAGGCGCATTTGACCGACGCATGGGGCGGTGCTCGATTTCGGGCAACTTGATTATCGTCTGCGGAACGCCTCCATCCATATCGGCCATGCAATCCGGCCGCATCATTCTAGTCTGCAGGTGATGTAACTGCTGTTTGGAATTTTGCAGCTGCTTCTCAAGATCTTGGACCTGTTTGATATACAACATGCGACGGTTCGTCTCCTTGGTGAATTGACAGCTGACCCTGCGCTCGCGACAAGCGTCGCAGCTAGGATCCTTCCTACGCTGGCGTTGTGCGCGCTTCTGCTGTAGTTGCGTGGTTGTCGGTTGGCTATGGCCGAGGGGGTTGACTTGGTAGAGCCTGCCCGGGGCTAGCCCCAATGGCGGCGCATCTGAGACTGGGCCACCCTCGGCGGGTGAGCCTGAGGCGGAGTCGTAGAATCGCTGGTATGGCGATGTCGCTGGCGCAGCTGATGAACTATGTGGCAAGGGCTGTAATAGATCAGCCTTTTGCATGCCACTCTTTGGTCTGCTCGGCGGAGCCGGGAATGCGCACGGCGTCACCGACTACACGGGTGGGAGTTCGCAGTTCGGGCTGTTTCCCGCGCGATATTGAGGCTGCACCGTGGGAAACCAAGGCGCTGGCAGCATCATTCCCACTAACCTGGTCTCAATTAATGCGTTGGTCTTAGGGCATTTTCAACAAGGCAGGGCAGGGAAAGAGGAGGGAAAAGCAGACAGCCTCAGCCGCTCCCCCCTCATTGATGGCTAGTTTCCCGTCAATCGGCAATGATGTCCGGAACTCCTCCGGTCGGATCACCAAGCGAAGGTTGATGCAATTTTGCAAATCAATTTTTTTGGTAACATGGCAGCGGACGGCGCTCAATAATCCTAGTCAATGTTTGATACATTTTCGCGGCATTACTTCCTGCCGTTAGGACACTATGTCGGGTAGGAGCTTCTCAATTCCGATTGGCTAAGTTTCTACAATTCCTGAAATTTTGGTACCGAGTCTAAATATGATCGTGCTCCGGCAGATCCCGACCGATTTGATCACCAACAGCGCCTAAGACTGGCGAGGATTAACTAGGCCTCTTCTTTCCTTTGGCCCTCTCCTTGTTGGCCTCCAGACCCACTTTTTGGAACCATGGATGGTTTGTCAATCTACGAAGATTAGTGAAGCTGCCCCCTCACCAGACCTCATGCTCGTTCAAAGCCTCCTCAAAATGCCTCCCATTCTTGGTCTGCCCACCGGAATATTTATTTGGTCATTCAGGTTACTCAGCAATACTTTGCAATTTGTGCGATATTGCCATCATCACATCCCTAGCCCGAGAAGTGTGCGATGGGGCACGGAAGAGGGGAAGGACCTAATCTCAGGGGTAAACATCGGTGGGGTCCACCGCGCGCGGACCGTGCCCGGTCCCATTGCGTCTGAGCACTTGATATTTACCCCTGAGATTCAGTGCCTGCTCTGTTTTCGGCCCCAATCGCCTTCATTGAGCTGGGGATCTGGAAAGGCAACACCGCACAGATGGGAGCATTTCATGAGTATGGCCGAGTAGCTTGACTACCCAAAAGTATTTAGGTGGGAAATCAAGAACATGAGCCACTTTGAAGAGGTTTTCAACGAGCATAGAGAGCTGGCCAAGGGAATGGGCAGGGAGCTCTTTATTTTCCAATCTCCGGAGGATGATCGACGATCCATGGCTCCAGCGTGGGGGCCAAAGTTAGAGAGGCTTGGCCAATTTTTAGGCGCTGACGGTGATCGGAACGGTCGGGATCTGCCGCAACAATCTCAGAATTTGTTGAAACTAGCCGAAGGCATTGAGAAACTCTTACTATCCGCACTACCCGATACGCCATACCGGCAGGAAGTAAAATCGAATTCCTTGGGTTTGTCCATCGTTTGGTTGTACCCTGAGAAAGATAATTGGTCGCTAGTGCGTAGCCGGGTCAAATTCCGATACCCCCGATACGCTAAACCATCAACGGGCTGCCTGCCCAGAGACTGACTGGAATTATCTTGACCCTCTGGGGACTGTATATGGTTTCCGAGGCCTACATCCCCTGATGCGATGGTTACATAGACTCTAACGGTTTCCTAACGATGTGGTCTTGCGCATTGGTGCACTGCATAGGAGCAGGTTAAATAGATTGAGCTGAGCAGGAATTCCAAGTCAAAGATTGGTTGCTGGCGTCGCCTTTTTTGACCGTTAGCATTCCTATAATTGACTTGCGTTGTTATAAGCAATACATACTTGCAAACCCGGTATTCTATCTCACTTCAAGCACAATCCTCGCATAACATATTGGATTATTGACTCTTCCAATTCAATCCTACATGAAGTGGGTTGGATGTGGACCGAGAATTGATCAGATAAGAGCCATTTACAGGTCCATTGCCTAGTTTTGAAAAATTCTCCGAATATTCCAGAGCAAGTGACTTTTGATCGGACCTTATGACTGAAAAAACACTAACAAATCTGCTAGACATGTGTTTCTACAATCAGAAACAATTCTCATGCGGAGACTGGAGCTGGACTAGCTTTGCTCACCAGTGCACCTATGAATACCGTATCGGTGAGACATGCGGCATCAAACTAGTCAACAAGACCGAAACAAAGAGTACAAAGTGCTGCCTTTGCGATCGGATTGAGACCAAATGTCGACGGCGAGAGGCCGAGGAAGCTCGCCTGGCGCGGTGGATGCGCGAAGGAGCCAGTTTGGTCGCTTCTATGGACCGATCTCGCAGCATTATTAAAGAGATAGACAGAGAAATATTCAGTTTGCGGCTGGAACGCGAGTACCGGAGAAAGTCACTTTCTGGAATCAGAAATTCCATTCAAACTGCTGCACAGCCAGAGGATCACCGTCAAAGCTCACATAATACAAGCTTTCGGGACAATCATCTGAAACCCTAGCGTGAAATGGCACAATTATTGGTTCTTGTTTTCGTCTCCGCAATATCCGTAGCGCAGTACGTGCTTCCTATGTTGTGGGATAGAAAAACTCATGCCGAACAGAATATCTACATTGGGCTAGCTAGCATTGGCCAGTGGAACCAGGGTATGTTGGGGTGGATATGGACTCACATCGAAATAATAGCAGACCATTTCGACAAAATATCTCATTTTATGCTGATAACACTACCTTATTCGCGCACAGTCATATACAGCCACGGTAGCGGTCAAACCTCTCTAATGATTGGGCATAGCAGATGATCCTAACCAAAAGTTTTTGTCCGAAAATCCTGCCACGAAACATAAAACTTCCATTTACGTGAGTCAGAACCGCGGCGGAATGTACAATAGTGGGTCAACTGACGCATTGGGCTTGGAGGTTAGGACTGCCAAGTATAGACAGAGGTCCAACTGGATGAAAGCTTTGCCTGTTCTTCCCGACCTCGATGAGTCCCGCCGTTGCGTCTTATGTGCGAGTTCCTGGACGTCATACTTTGGCTTTAAGCTCAATGAACATCTGCTGGTATCCCAGAGTAGTGGTCTAATTGATTTTGAGCACGGATTCATTCATCCCTTTGACGCTCCGAGACTCTGCCATTTGGTTGTTCCCTGATATGGAGCTGGATCCACTTGAAATGTGATTAGGTTGGTCTGCAACTCCAAAGTCCTTATTCGTGTTGGCGATCGACGAAAGGCGATCAATGCAGATTGCACGTTATGTGCTCAGGCCCAGCCATGCTTGTGCCACGAGGTGACACCAGCTCAGATGGAAGGCTATAGATCGCCAACCGTTCATTAAGAGAGATCATCGCATAATACCTGGTGGAGTGATCTGAAGTGGTAAAGACGCACCATCGGCGCGTTTGAACGACGAATTGCTGACGGCACCCACACGACGCGAATTCCATTCCACTCGGTACTGTGGCACTTCAGCTTTCAATTCATTTCACGGGTCGGGATGGTAAACTGGAGAACTTACCTACGCCCAAGTGGAGAAATTCCGATCTGGCGAAGAAACACTCCGCATGGAGAACGACTCGCTACTCTGTTCTACCACCACCAAGCTTTCGAAACGATTCTGCCTCATTGTCTTCCCAGGTGACCATCAGGCCTCCAGAGTAGGGTGCGAGTCTGATACTGTGTGGCAGAAGTCGAAGCAGACGTCTAGCCTGACGCATGTATCTCATCCCAGCCTTCCGCAGCGTCGAGGATGCTTTGAAAATCGAAGAAATGGACAGATACAAAAGCTCCTCTACAGCGTGATTGCAGAGAAACGGCGCATTCTTTTCGGTTATGGTATCAGGAAACCATTCCCGACACAATGCTTCCTGGCGCATCGCATCAAAGTCCAACCATCGACGCTGAATTTTCAACGTACCGTGTCCGGCGTCGTATGACACATCAAGCTTCCCTACCGGTCCTTTGACATAGAGCACTTGAATATTTGTCGTCGCTTTTGAAAGTGCCAGACAAGCTTTCAAAGCCCAGTCTGTTGTTTTTGCAAAGGCAGATTCGGGCGAAGCACAGACCTCAGCATCCTTAAAAAGCTCTACCTGCTCCTCCTCGACAGTCCGGATCGGTGAACCTGAGCGCAACAGGTTCCAAAGGGCCTCAGAGAGTCTCGTTGGCCTCTTTCCGGTGGTTTCTTGTATCATACACACACTCTGTTCGATGTTAGTATATTACATACCCAGCTTGAATATTTCACCGTGAACTGACCTCGACGCTTGATGTCTCGCTATGAAAGAATCTCTGTCTTCCTGTCACCCTAAGCAAGTATTTCCAGATACGGGCCTTGGTAGACGGCTCCAAAAGTCTATCGGCTTGTTCAATATCACCCACCTGGGGGAAATTCTGGAGGAGATTGACATAAATTGGAAGTAGAGTTTGCTCGTGCATATGCAGAGCATACTGCCATATTTGCCGCACCTTGTCTGCCACCTCACATTTGGCGATCAGTCCTTGACGATCACGGCTGAACTTGCCCAGAGCAAAGTTGTAACCAAACTTGAAGTGCTTGACCCCTGAAGTAGATATTGGTAGCAGGATTCCATGCAGGAAGAGCTTTCCATGAAACTGCGAATCGAGAAGGAAGTCTCCCTGAGATATCTCTATAATCGAGGAGGGATAGGAGAGCCCGCGGATATTGAGAGTGACTTGTAGCCACTCGGAGAACGTTTTAGATGATACCGGTCGACTTTGACTGGCACGTCCAGCCCCAATCACCACCGTGATGTCTCTTTCAACGTGGAAGCGCAGCTTTGCCATATCATCAGCTGGCTCTCGTTGAATGGCGGGACTCATCTTTCGGGAAGGAGTGATGACACAACGGAGAGACTGATACTTCCCATGCAGACCAAAACTCCACTTACAGTGACTTGCAGCCAAGCTCACCTTGTATCCGTCTCGACTCATTATTAGCGCAGCCAGCTTGAGCCCCTCGCCATGGGAACCTGGCAGCTGCTCGTCGTCGTCCTTGGATGTGAACCCCATCACGAGAGACTCGAGGGGAAGTTGCATGCAGGAGTTGGTCAAGATGACTCGGCCGGTCTTTTTCTCATATTTGATGAACCCTAGAGCTCGCCGATTGCCATTGTCGTTCGAGCTAGCTGGCACTATGATGCAGAAATGATCTTTCTTGTCTGCAAAGAATGGCTTGAAATCCTGTCGGTTTAACTGAAATCTTCCCAGAATAGCATCTTTCCTATTCTGTCCCGGCGTTTATCCAATAGGAATAAATGTCACATACCAATTTTGATACAGCTCGCGAAATGCTTCTGTAGTGTCCCAACTTTTTGCATAGGCAGGTGAAATCCCAACTGGGATAGTTTGCTGTGAAGGCTCAGTCGTTGTGCGAGTAACTTCTCCGCTCTGTCGTAATTCACGATCCAACTGGAGATTCGCTTCGTCGCTCGTGCTCGTGCAACTCTCTTGATCCATGGGATCTTCGTCAGTATGATTACTCATTGTTGGGTACGCTTTTGGAGCGCTGCAGCAGAATGAAATAATGGCGTTTTGTGTCTCTGGGTCGTGCGCCTGCTATTTATACGGCGCCCTGAGATTTCCTCTTGAGACATTCTCCCTGAAGTCGTTGACCGTGGTGAACAAAGATAGTGACATCCTCATTCATGATTTCATGAAGGAAAGATTAATTTTGATGTATCGGAAATATGACAATAATCTGGTTTGCATCCACGACTCACCAGTCCTTGACGAATGACTACGTGGTGATGTTGAAGATCTTTATGGTTGACTAACTGGATCATATCCGGTAAACTCAACATTCAACGTTGAATAGCTCATATGAGCCATGAAGGACCTCCGTGACTCCGCATTTATATTAGCGTGCCAATTGTTGATTGAATTCAGGCAGAATGTTGAGGTCTGCATGTCCAAAAATGAGATATGCGATCCGTTGAACCTTAGAAACCTGCCTGTGGTTTAAGCAAGGATTCGTGAATGGTAGTCAACGGTGGATTGAGATCATCAATCCATTGGAATAATCTTGAGGCATATGATGAGAGGCTTGTCAGCGCGATTTTTCTTTTTAGGTTGACGGATCCCGAGAAAGCTGAAGAGATGGGCTTTTCTTCTAGAAAAGACATACAGTACATTTATGGTCTTTCACAATGTCCTACTTATATTTCCACAAGCCCCCTACAATGGTTATATGAGTAGTACTTAGGAACTATATCAAAATGGCTGAGCGTGATGACACCAATCACGGCATGTAAAAACAGATCAAGGAACGTTTCGTTTCCGCCCAAGGGCCATCAGGAACCATATCATGAGGGAACTTACCATCATCAGCCATGGCGTATCGATCAGCCCCGGCCTTTAACAACTCGCCCGCTGCTTCCCACGTCTCTTCTCTGGCGACAATCCTATGCAATGGCGTGAATCCAAGCATATCCCGAGAGTTCACATCGGCCCCGTATTGGATGAGAAGCTCGACAATCTTGTGGACATTCCGTGCTTCGGCAGCATAATGCAGGGGGATTTGCCATTCTTGTCTCTGGAATTGGCACAGCTCCCATGTTCGAGTAAAATCTTTGTTGACTCAATAGACCCCATGCGCACAGCCAGAGAAAGAGGCGTCAGCCCATCCATGTTTCGAAATTGAACATCGGCTCCAAGCGACAGAAGGGTTTGAATACATTCGATGCCTTGTCGGGTATAAAAGTTCCTGATAGCATTGAAAATTGGAGTTTCACTATGCTTGCCGCCGGCCCAATTTACATCCGCGCCATTTTCGACAAGCCAGCACAACATACTAGGACACCGGCTCAATGACGAAACAGCTAAATGGAGAACTGTTTCTCCATTGGCATCTCTAGCCATAATACTGGCACCACATTCAACAAGAGCTTGCGCCTGTTTAATGGCGCTCTGGGAGATGGCATGGAGTAGAGGCGTCTTCTGAGCGTGGTTCCTAGCATCGATCTCAGCCCCATGTAGAAATAGTGTTCGAATGATGCTTTTTCTGCCATTCCCGGGAATGCTGGGATTTGTTGCAGTGTAGAAAAGTGCGCTCCACCCTTTCCAGTACTGATGCATGTTTTTGAAGTTCGGATTGGCGCCAAGGTTTAATAGTAGGCGCACAGCACGAGTGCATGAATGATCAGTTGCTACTTGGACTGGCGTTCTTCCCATGTTGTCTTGGGACTCCATTTGAATACCAGAGTCTATGAGAATCTTTATAATTCCGGGAGTGGTGTTCTTAGAAGCCGCGATGTGCACGAGGGTCATTCCAGTCCGACGGTCCAAGATGTGTATATCAGCCCCATGCTTCAAAAGCAATACCACTTTGGACTCCTGGTTTGACCGGACAGCCTCCAGTAATGGAGCATGCTTGTCAAACACAACGGCATCGGCCATGGCACCGTGTTCCAAGAGCAATTTGGTGATCGCCACGTCGCTACGACCCTTTGTCGCCAAAACCAAGGGTCTTCTAGATCGGGCATCGGCCACATCTGGTAAAGCCCCACTCTCTAACAGGATTTGTACAACACTGATATGCTTGTTATTGACAGCCTCCAGAAGAGCTGTCGACTGTGCTCGATTCGGCGATCGAAGATTAAGATTCGCACCTGCACGCAGCATATTCCGCACTCCCAGTTCATCCCCACGGCTGGCGTACCACAAAAGGGCTGATCCACCATCAGAGCGGATATTATATTGGTAGAGCTCATTGGTCAGGAAATGGTAGAACTTTTGGCTAGTCCGGAGGAAACTGAGAAGGTCTTTTGGCGAATTCAAATGGCTTGAAATGAGCAAAGCCAGTTCCGGTGGTAGAGAGAGAAGAGACATCGCGAGATGCTTGGACAAATGGCTGAACTGTCACTCAATAGAATGAGGAAAGGGATTCAAAATTTGCTTGAACTAAGCGGATCAAAAGCGGTTAGCCATTGTGTACCAGGAGATAGGAAAACTAAGCAGAATAAAAAGCAGATTAGAATTCAGTCGATGCTTATTATATATGTGATAAGGGCGATTAGGTCGCCGCCTGTGGTCCGATCAGGTGGTGTTGAGGTGTTGAAAAGGTAGCCGTAATAATCGTTATCCCAGTTGAACACTTCCAATAGCCCCTTCCATGAAAGTCGGGACTTGATCTCCTATAAGAAATTAATGTCACCAAGCCAGGTCAGCGCCTTTGTTTTTCATACAATACTGATATACAACCGAATATTTTTGGATGTCTTTGGGTATTTGCGGGCAAAAGCAATCCTTTTCCGTTTGTGACGCTGCCCGAAGACAAAGAATAATGGTTGTTTTACCCGATATGATGGCCTTGGATGTGAGTAACGGCTGGGCATCTTGGGTGATGGCCTTGAACTGTTAATAAGTTTAACGTTTGTTGCAAAGTCAACGATAGGAACCCGAGCCCAGTTCTCAGGACAACCATGTGAACCCGTTGAACAACCAAAGGCTAGGATCTGGTTCCTCGTCGATCGCCACCTAGCTCGCAGATTGCAACGCTACTATCACATTCTGCTGGTACCCTGGTCGCACGCAGAAAATGATTCCATGGATTCCGTGATTTATAACCATTAACTCGCTCCGGCACATGGAAATTTGTTTGTAAAACTCCAGTCCGATTAATTGTTCAGCTGCTCTCCCACCCAAGAGACCCATCGTCTTCTCAATTTTTCCAGGATGGCACGTCCAAGGCGTCAGAGTCGGCGCCAGCGACAAGGAACATTCCATGTACAGGTGCCAAAGCTGCCGGAAGGCCATGCTTTGACAGCCAAGGATATTCCGCGCCGCGGCCAATCGTGTGAAGTGCGATCGCATCCAAGTGCCTCTATGCAGTGGAATCAGAATGATACAGCGGCCATCAAACAAGGCCAGCCCGAGACTAGCACTGTTTCTCTCACAGTAAGTCCGTGTATGGCAGGAGGCACTTCGACCAGATCTTCTTGGCTATCTCAGCCTGTGAGTAAGCGGTAAGAACTCGCGACCAGTCTTCCCAATTTGGAAGTTGTTACTAACGCACTGCTCTCAGACTGGTAAAACAATTGATTGAATGTTGCCGAGGGAAGATCGATACCATCTTCAGTAAGTTCAAGCTACAAATTTAGGAGCGCGCCGACTAATCTACGGGCTCGAACAACAGTCTTACAAGGTCTATACTCACTTCTCGGAGTTCCAATGGCAAGCATCCCTTTCCGCGCACAAAATCTTATTCTCCAAGCCATACAGCGACATCTCGAATTCGATGCATTTCAATTCATTCACAAATGGCTCTTGGAGGAGTCTCTCAAGGTTGGGTGGACATGCCCAGAGGAACTAGAGCTACACAAGGTTTTCAAATTCTTGGTGGAACATCGGGACAAGATACGGTGTAGCTCTTGCCGTCAAGCCGCTATTACTATACAAAAATGGCAAAGAGTGGTTTCTGGCATCCGCCACGCTGCTGTCCACCGTCTTTCACAGGATCGTGAATCTCTTCTCCACATGACCCGTGTCGCCATTGAATTCTCTCTCTGTATCGGTGGACTTTCGAGCGTACAGAAGCTTCGCCGTCTCTTGAAGTTCCTGGAAGATAGACTCCCAAAGTCAGAGCGCCGTCGAACGCAGTCAAGACAGAACTTCAAGCACCAAGCTTCTTTGCCAAGACTGCGCCTCGAAGGTCTGAAAGACCGATTTCTGTTGCTGCCGAAACACACCCAGAAAGTTCTTCACCGGATTGAAGCAATGTACAACTTGGAAGTGGAATGGTTCCTGCAATCTGAATTCAGATGACACCTGCTCACTCGTTTCAATCTCTTGATGTCGAAATACCGACGTGTTGTTGACGTGTATCTAGCAATACACAGATGTGAAATGATTCGCTAAGTGGTCGAAAATACTGCGCTTGAATGTGGATCGACCATTGGAATCCTAGCGGCGGCTCAAGGGACGGACAGCGGATCATGGAGATTTGGGTTTGGAGCCCAGAGAAGAAATCAGAATGATCTGTTAGGGTCCAGCACAGACCGCGTGATGCCAGCACCGCTTCGGAACCGGCCTAAAAGCACACGGTCGTCATCCTGAAGGTGGGACTACGTGCATCGTGTCTGTGCGGCCAGGAAGCTGAGATATAGGCGAACAGACCGTGCACTTTAGCAGCATTTGATAGGCTGGAGCGCTACACTGTGATGTCGAAGGAACAGTGGCCAACTATCTTGATATACTAGTCCTGGTTCATATTACTAAAATGAAGTCTGTGATCAGCAGTGAACCCTCAGCATGAGAAATATAACCAACGTTTTATATCATTTTATGTATCTGTATAGATAGGAGCAATTGCCCTTTTTAGAATGAAAACAATAAAGAGAAAGTCAAAAAGTCAAAGGTAAGGATTCGAGCATGATGGTGGTGCCCTTGGAACAGGTCCTCACACTCCGATGTGTCATGATGTCCCTCTCTTGCCTGCGGGCTTGAGTGTCTCCGTGGCCACGGCTGTCGCTGCTCCGAGCCCAGCGATGTAAGACTTGCGCTCCCTCACAGCCAATGAGCCCTGTGACTGTAAAAGTTCGCTTCGCAAGATGGACTCTGCATCAACAAGTGTGCTTCGCAGGGGATCGCTGCGTTAACAAGGCCTCTAGCGACGTGCAGGCACTTCTTCGTGGTGTTAGAGACTAGTATTCGAGTATTCCAGGAGTATTCGAAGAAGCAAAGACCTGCGCAACATCTTCTTAATCTGTCCTGTATTCCGAATGATCATTATTGGATAGATAGAATGAGTCCTAAATAGATAATCCCAAATCCAATGGTCAAAATTATAAGATCACAATTGAAGTGTCATTTTTACCAAAGGACGTATTCCTAATTGTTCTGCATTGATAATTGCGGAATTTTAGTCTCTTCGCCGTAATGGAAATCAGCATCCTTGATTCAGGCGTAGAGTAAACAGAACTGTGCGGGTTGTGCTGGGGTGCTTGTTTTGACGGAATTTTTGTTGTGATAAGCCGTGATAAGCCGTGATGAGCCCTGAGTGTTGGAGTGTTGTGTTGGAGTGTTGTGTTGGAGTGTTGTGTTGGAGTGTTGTGTTGGAGTGTTGTGTTGGAGTGTTGTGTTGGAGTGTTGTGTTGGAGTGTTGTGTTGGAGTGTTGTGTTGGAGTGTTGTGTTGGAGTGTTGTGTTGGAGTGTTGTGTTGGAGTGTTGTGTTGATGTGTTGATGTGTTGACTCCTGATAGCAGCTCCGTGTATGTCCGAATACTGCCCTCTCGTTGATTCGACCGTCCTCGGTCTGAAGGTAGTTTTGTATACGGAATGGGGCTCGTACTTAGTTCTGATTGGTAAAAAGCAAGGAATTGAAGAATCAGCTGAAAATATCGTATGTTGATGATGTGCACGAGGGAAAGCCCTCCAAATCAATCTGTGCGCTTAAATAGTGCTCTGTGCTGCTGGCCAGACCTTGAAACTTGAAAAATCAAGGAACCCTCCACTTCACAGCTCATTTCTCTATTTCACTCTCAAACTCCCAAGTACAAACCACAGCAGACACCACCCACACCTTTCAATCCCAAAATGAAGCTCCTCGCATTTCTTTTATTGCTAGTTGCCTTTGCCATCGCCGCACCCGTCGCCGGTTCTTCCTCCAAGCACTTTAGACTCTTGGTGCAGCAAGACAAGCACCTGAAAACCAACGAAAATACGATCGCGGCGCACGACACGGTGCTTTACACTGTCACAGAAGATACTGGTTTGGAGATGGTCCGGGTTCTGCTCTGCCATGGGCATATTGATGTCAATCTCAAAAACCATAGGCCCGAGGATCCTTTGATATGAGCAGCCAAGGGTGAACATCCTCCCATCGCTTACGCGCTCGTGGTGGATAGCAGACGGAAGGTTGGCAGTTTGAAGAGATCGCTGTATTTCGCAAGGAATCACTGTATCTGGAGGGCCATTCAGAGCACGATAGACCACAATACTCGTCAACCCTTTTTGGCGCGGTCGCCGAGGAAAAGGATTGGTGATCTCTAAGAGGTAACGGCATCCAATTCAGGTAGCTCTCGTGACATGCGAGGTTGACTGTGCTCGACCTCAGTTGACATCAATACTCGGAATCAAATTTTGTGCATGCCCCTCTCCGAAAACCTTGTAGCCACAATAACATCACGGTAAAACTTTAACGATTTCTACTTGATGTAGAGCATCCACGTATCAGAGGTACACTTGCAGACTACCGTTATGAGATAGTTTTTGCAATGCTTTGTTTCAATGCTTTATCTGGGACTGAGCAATTTGTGGTAAGCAGCAGGTGATATCGAGCGTCAACAGTTGGTGTAATTTGGATCTCGACCCTCACGCCATCTGGCAAGAGTGCTCTGAGATACCGACATCGCCTCCCTGTCTCGCCAACGATCTCACTGATCCGCGACATATTCTCTCGAAGAAGGCGCGCATGGAGGAGAATATGAGTTTCGCAGGTATTCCTTGATCGAACGCTTTTCCCACACCAATCATGACAATCTGTCGGGCTTCAAGTGGACGGGTCTAGATCCTCTGTCCATCTCTTCTCAGACTAGCCACAATTTCCTCTACGTGTCAGCGTTTATTTTTTCTGAAGAGGTACACTGTATAGACTTTCGACTACCGCGATTTGATCGGACATCTGGCGAGACTATAGGGGAGGATCTGTTCTTCCTGCTCCGGTTTGAAACGGCATTGGGGATCTACTACAACGCCACAATAATTAACTGAAGGGAGTTTGGGCCAGCCAAAAATACCTGCGTGCAGGCGAACATTGACGAAGACTGTGAGCATGGGCGGCTTTGTGACATAGTTTGATAATGTCATATATGCTTATGAGATAACTTTGGCGAGTTCCCAACCTTATCTGCCCCAGACATTACCGTGAATCGATCCCAATCCTGACCGTGACAGTGACGAGGCGAGGATTGTTCTGGAAGGCCTGAGCCCGTTTGCAAGTGGAGGTCCCCGTTCAACTAAGTTACGACGATTCACCAGTTCTTATATAATCTGCCGTAAGTTCAACGATGAATTTTATGCTCTGGCTTTCTCTAACAATGCCAACGCTACCCACCTACTGCCATTGTGTTGAGTTCCGTTTGTCACAAAAGTGCAGGGCTCGCTATGGACTACCATTTATCTATCAAGTCACTACTACCAATCTCGAAAATTAGTTGTCCGTCCGATTCCTCCTTAATTTCATTCTCCTACTGCTTATCTGCTCTCGGTCAGAACCAGCGAAGAATCTCAATATGGTCGTTCAGCCAAAGCTGAAAACCAACCTAGCCGAAGCAGTCAATCAAAAAGCGCGCAGGAGAAGAAGCACCCTTTTTAAAAAAGCCTCTGAGTATAGCTCGGATTGCGATGCCGACATCCATCTCGTTCTTCGGATGAAAAAATCTGGGAAGATCTTCGTTCTGGCCTCAAACTCAAAAGATTGGCCTCTTTCCCAAAACCAATTAGTAAGTTCCTCTGGATTATCCATTTCGCCGTAAGAAAGGTATTAACTTGATTCCAAGAGGTCTTGTCATCCTACACCAATCCAAAGGTCTTTAGATGACCCAGAGTCCAAGCCGTAGAATTCTGTCAACAAGATTCACCCTCAATTGGATGATTCTACGTACAAGGCGCCTCCTGAAAGTTTTCGTCGACAACCTTGCAACCTCGACGGCTTCCAAAGCTGTTTTTCTGTTATCTCTCCGAGGAAAGGCTTAAACTCTCACGGACTTCTGTCGTGCTCTAGCTTCACTTGGGAAGTGACTGAGAGCCGGGATGGGTCTCATGATAGCGCATGTTTCTCTAGACATCTCAGCTACAATTGCTCCGTCGACCAAGTTATGATGCTTCATGTACATGTGCTGCAAAAATGTATGATAAAATTAGTCCATCGCATTGTTTTATATGAAAATCATGTTGACTAAAGGGACATGCAATGGGTTTGCCGTCTCAAAGCAAAAATGCTGTGGGAATCAGTGGTATGTACTCCTCGGATTTTGGTATTCGCTACGCCTAACCATATAAAACTGTCTTTATTTAACCTACTTGTACCCATTCTCATATCCCAGGGTACCCGTAGTAGACAGAATTGCAGGGCCGTGGCCTGACTACTTGACCGGGATACCTCTAGTAAGCTGAAACAGGAAGGTATTGTGCCAAACATCGTTTGACGGCAAATATTGGTGCTAATAGTAGAAGACTTGTTTAATGACATGTTCCTTGTACCTTTCTGACTGTCCTTTGTAATTACCTTTCATTCACCTATCGCCGACATATCGATGTCGACCATATTCAGTTAGAAAGCGCAGAGCCGCATTGCCTCCCAGAATATTCATCAATTACACCATCTAGACAATTGCCAACTCAAGCGTCGTGGCCGAGCAGTCGCTACCTAGCCCGGCGGTACCCGATCATAGCTGCCCGCCATGAAGCCGCAACACCGCTGTCACCAGACATTCAATGTATCAACCTATAAGGAGCAAAAGAACATCAATCCTAAAAAAGTGGAAGGAACCTGCCTATGGGCACTACGGAGCACTGGGTACATGCATTGGTCGGAAAGCAGCGGCAACGATCTACTCTGGGTCTTGGCTGACCTAGACTGTGGAAAGTCTGTACTTTCCCGGTCGATAATCGAAGACTGCTTATAAAATGCTTGTCCAGAAGTGACGATCTGTTACTTTTTCTTCAAAGACAGCGATGAACAGAATCATCTTGATTTAGCACTTTGCTCAGTGCTCCATCAGCCTTTCAGCCAGCGACCTCAGCTGTTACGTCATGCCTTACCATCTTGGGAAAAGAATGGAGGGAAGCTCCAACACGAGGTTGACGAACTTTGGAGAATCAACCAAGACAATTTGCATATTTGGTGCGCTTGATGAGTGCTGTGAGGTTGACCAGAGTCGGCTAATTGAGAAGCTCCAGTCATTTCATCGCCTGCCATGTCCACCGACACAGGGTAGCTGGTTGAAATTCCTGGTCACTAGTCGCCCCTATGACGTTATTCAAAATGGGTTCCGAGCGACCACTGAATCTTTCCCACATGTTCATCTAAAAGGAGAGGAAGAAAATGATCAGATCCACCGAGAAATTGATCTTGTCGTGAAGATGCGTGTAAAAGAGCTCGGGGAAAGACTATCATTGTCACGGGACACAGAGCAGCGCCTGGAGCGACTGGAGCAACAGCTTCTGCAAAAGGAGCACCGTACGTATCTCTGGCTACATTTAGCCATTGAAGATATTCGAGATACACTCGAGAACAGCCTTCGCCCGGCTGAGGAGGAGATCGAGATGATACCTCAATCAGTAGATGAGGCATACGTGAAGATTCTTAGTCGAGTTCCTTCTCGTCAAGTGGAAATTGCGAGAAAGATTTTACAACTTATCATTGCAGCACGGCGTCCTTTAACAACGGCGGAAATGGCCATGGCTCTCGGTATTGCCACTTGCCCGCAAGCCCAAACTGCAGCAAAGGCTGGACTTGAATCATCCCACATCGACCAAAAGCTCCGTCGATTATGTGGCCTTTTTATTTTCATCAATAACTCCAAGATCTATTTGATTCATCAGAGACAACAAGGGAATTTCTTGTTAAGGAGAGTAGTTCTCACAGTGTCAACAACTTATACTCATGGAGCTTGACTGATGCTGAGGATCAAATGGCTATTATCTGTTTGCGATACCTGTTGATGGATAACATTCGAAGCTTTCATAGGTTACTCAGCGTTATATTGGCCGGACCACAAACGAAAGATGAGCTCGACCCAAGACCAAGAAGCAACCAGTCAAGTTCAGCAAATCTATGATACGGGTAGAAAAAGATTTTCATTATGGTTCGCTATATTTTGGGACTCTATCGATACAGACAGAGTTCCACCGACAATGACTGCTCTACATCTGGCATCATTTAATGGGCATGAGCGGGAGGTTGAGTTTTTACTGTCTCTCGGGGAAAAGGATATCAATTCCACCGATGATAGAGGAACCTACCCTGTTATCCTGGCCTCACTAAATGGTTATGGGACGATCGTGCAGTTACTGCTCGAGAAAGGAGCCGAGATCAACGCTCAAGGTGGAGAATACGGGAATGCTCTCCAAGCTGCGTCTCTTGGAGGACATGATAAGATCGTGCGGTTGAACGTATGGATGGAAGTGCATGGGATGAACAATCTTCAGATTGTATCCACTACTATGATTCCGATGGCTAGACGGGGTGAGAATATCTGGTGAGTTTAGTGGAACCTCACCGGCGGATCGATCCTGACTCTGTGACCGCTGGGATGGCATATAATAATCATTGCTCTCATCATCAATGCCGGGGTTCTTCATTCGGTACGTCAATTTCGATGATACCCTGGCGGTCCGAAAGAAGGTCGGTAGCGGAAGGATCGATACTCAAGATCATGGAGATTACAGTTACTACATCGCTTCCGATCTTGTCAGAAATTTGTGTGGCCGGATCCCGCATGAGCCAGTCGATCAGTTGCTTAGGAAAAAGGTCACAGAAGCAAAGTTCTTGGGCCTTTTTGTCTTTCGGCACATAAACAGTGAGACCAGATGGGTCTTCATTGATGTGCAATTTGCCTCAACAATGTGAAATCATTCGTTTGTCAGATCATGCTGGTAGGAAGGGAATGAGGATCAACAGTCGGGTGCTGTCTCCTCTCGTGATTCGACTAAGCTTGTTCTATACCTTAGTCTGAATAGTAGTAATCGTAGTCACGGTCACTGATAATGTCCCTGCAGCTGGTCGGACCGTCATCCTCCCAGCCAGACTCATCATGCTCTTCAGACTCAAAGAAATCATCATCCTTGCTATTCAATGCATTATCCAGAACATCGTCATTCCATTGATTTAGCGCTTCTTCAATAGACTCTCGACCCCAAGGCCCGCAGGCGTTGGATTTGGATGTCCCATCGAATTTTAGACTTCGTGAAAGTCTAATCCGCTCTTGGGTTGCTTCCAAGACATGAAGCTTCCAAAATTCCTCTTCAGGCCGACAAAGCTTAGCGTCATATATTCAAAGAGACCTGGCAACAATGTCACATCTCCAGTGCAGTATTTGGCAATAGCCGGTCGAATAGGACGCTCATTGAATATCTCGTATTGCCCTCCTAAAGCAGAATCGAAGAGCCGTCGAGTACTGCCTTTGGCAAACTTCCATGCCTTTTTCTCTGTTGCAGAAATCGCACTGTCTTTCTCGACACATTTGTCTAAGCTAGCCAAGAAATCTTTCCGGCCCTTTCTCGTCCCCAGTTCCATTAGTTGGGCATCCCTGACACCGTCAATGGAGATTCCGTAGAGACTGAACAACGCGTCTGAATCATGCCGAACATCAAACAGCACTTTCAAAATGACCGGAGATTCCAGTATGAATTTGAGAGATTTGCCGTCGCTGTTGACTGTAGAAAATGCTTCGTTTTCCAGTTTGTATATAGCGATGAGGTATACTGTCTTCCTGAAGGGCACATACAGCGACATGATAGGAATCGAACCATGTCGACCAAGCTGCGTCCCCTCTAGATCCATGAAAAGTGAAGGAAAGTCCGTTCGAAGTCCAATGACCGCCGCGTCAATAACCGACCGAAGGAGAGACACTGAGTCCACAAAAATGGGCTCAATTCCAGCTGATTCAACGGACATGGTGGATTCGAAGCTGAGGGGACTATATTTGTGTTGCAAAAATATCTGAAGATGCGGTTGCGCAGAGGAAGGGTCAGTGATAATTTGGGTCGGTAGTTACGACCGATCTTTTTCAACTATGAAGCTATGAAGTCCCGTGCTTAGACCCCTCACCCCATGGATACCGTCAATTAGGCAAAGGGCTCTGATTGTAGGTCACTTAAATCACACCCCTTTAGCAATTAGCACGCCGACTTGGTCTACACCATCATATCTCTCTCTAGATTGACTACGTGTATCTATACCCAGGGGTTACCCTCTGCCATCCTTAGCTTTCCGCTAGCTTGTGATATATGCTACTTGGATCTTCCCAAGGGTCTACGAACGCGGGTTCTGCTCGTTGCGTAGCTGCAAAAGAGAAACCACTGCATGCCCTTTTGATGACATCATGACGAGTCAGCCAATAATGCCGATAAATGCAGGGCAGTCAGTATGCACGATCAACTTTTCGCCTGCTACCCAACCATTATTTTAAATGGCGCATTAACCTCCTTGCCAGAGCACCCAGGAGCTCCTAATCGGAGATGTTATCATAGATATCCCTCTCCCTGACAAGTCTGGCTATCCTCCAATGCATGAGTGCTGATTTCTCCTGCGACATCCCCTCCTTTTCGCCATGACGAAGACGATAGAGGATAGGTACTTGTCTATTACCTCGTGTCTTGAATACCGATGTATGCAGCCGTGGTGAATTCTTGTTAGTGCTACATGTAGGTATATTTCTTTGAGGTCATTATTGGCGCATAAGATATCGAGCATGAGTAAATTACATGTAACATAACGTCAGCGTATTCCACAAGCGAGTGGATCACCGCAAAACACATAGTACGATAAATTACAAATTTATATCTCAACAGCAACGTTTTTATTTTATCTCATTGCTTGCCGATAGCTACATTATCTTAGGGTTTATTTAGGAAGACTCGCAGCGATTCGTCATTATCGCAGACATGACGCATAAATGTACACGGGCCAGGACAGTAGGTAATCCGGGCACACCGACACAAGACACGTAAGATGCTCACTGCAGCTTTTAGGCACCAGAGCTTTTAGCTCTTAGCCTATTTTTGGCTTTGATTCGAAAGGGACATGACCTGGAGAACATCCAAATAGGGGGTACGGAGTACTCGCTGGATATGAAATAATTATCTCTTTATCAGACAGCCTCATCAATATCAAGTTGATCATTAACATGGCATCGAGTGATCATTAGCTCTGAACTGTACATCTCCTATATTGCTTCGGTGAAGGAGGCGATGAGCTGTGAGTCAAAGCAAGAACCACATTCGAGCCGATCTCTACATGGCTGCCTGGCGGCAACGATCATGGGGCCTATAATACGTCGACTGGCAAGGCCGCGAACATAGACAGGGCAAAACACGTAGGGTGGAAATGACAGGTAGGGGCCCATGGCTGGCGGCAACGAAGAGGGGCGAAGCACCTTTCTTCACTCGTATCCTTACCGTACCAGGCACCATCAGGGGATTGTCTTAACAACCTCGATGATAAGAGCGAACATTCCTAGCGGTTTTTATTTTGGTCAATTTTAAACAGAAAGTTGCCTGAGGCTCTTCATTGTACGACGTTTTAGATTCTAAATGGATGATTCATTTTCGTAGTGATAGATAAATACGACAGTTTATTCCAGCCAAATGCTGCAAACTCATCCGGGTCATCCCCCGCCTCTAGTCCTCACACTTACTCCATAAAGGAAAGCAAGTGGTTATACGGTTGTTGGGCTGAAACATCCCCATACGAACACTAAAGAGTTCGATTATGTTAATCGATAAAGAAAGTACTGGTCGGCGTTCAAAATCATCAACGCGACTTAACCGCTAGAATCCCATGCGTCTCAAATCTGGATCGCCTTCATCTGTAAAGCAAGCGTGAGTGGTAAATTTCAAGTAGGAACTGTATTTTTTTGGTACGGCGCAGTGGTGTTTCTTTCAATTCAGCTTCAAGTCCTTCCTTTCTAGCAATAATTCGGAGGTGCTCAAGTTCCCGATTCCAGTATTCGTAGCGGTATTCAACGCTGGCCCTGTCTGTGCTTTCTTGCCACTCTTTTTCAAAATCCCTGATTACTGGTCGAGATTTATTTAGTGACCAAAGATTCAGGATTTTAAGTTCTGTTGCTTCCGGATCTGTGGTAGGATATGGGAGATCGAAAAGAGCATAGATACGTCGCAAAGGGGCTTCGTTAGCTGATCTTCGGGCGTTCGTTAAGAGCTCTTGCTGACGATGCTTAAATTCGCTTGACGAATCCATTTTCTCAAAACTTGAAATATAACGAAGGTTGTTCGTTGACAATATGGATTTTGTTGTTGGAGGAAGTTTTTCACAAAAGCTGGCGAATTCGTCCTTTAAATGAAAGGGAGCCTGTCAGACACGTGACAAAGATGACTAAGATGCCTAAATTTAGAAGGATTCAAAAGTACACAGCAAGGCACTAGCTGCAAGCCGGAATTAATATGTCCTTAGCCTTGAACTAAAATATGCTATTATTCGTGATATCCCCTTGACAATCGGTTGCAACGTTGGCCGTAACAGATGCACCTGTGCGACATAGTTAGCTATTGTCATCTACATCAATATACATCACCAAGACCCCGTAGAGTACTTACCTTGGTAGGCTAAGTTGATTCTCATTTATGCTCCCTCTGGTACTCGTTCCCTATCGCAACTTTCGTTCGTCATTGGGCTTCTTGCGAAAACCGGCACTGCTCACCCATGCTGACAGACCTCCAGAGCTTTGATCGTGCGTAGATATGAACGGCAGCTCCTACCATGATGGATACACCTCTCAGCCCCAAGAATACGAAACATGGGAACAGGATTCACAATATTCGCCCCTTACCCCAGGATACTTCCGAAGCCCATCTGCTACATCTTCCAACTGCAGCCCTTCCCGGTCCATCCCATTCGACGATGACCCCAGCTCCACAAGCCAACTTCGGCCCAGTACTCTACCTCTACTCCAGGAATCCGAATGGCATTCGGAGGAAGCCTACGACGAGGATCCTCCAAACTGCATCCACTATTTCATAGAATTGCTGTAAAACAGCTGCCTGGGAGCCAGGTTGAAGGAAGCTTCGCTTCTGGCTACAGATAATCTCCGCCTCGGCTAATCTACTCGCACGATTCCTAGGAGCATATCGGCAAAGAACATCAATATGGGACCAGTCATGCGTTCTCTTGGAAAACGGGGTCCAATCATACCTCCTAGGAGCTTATGTCCTTCAAATGTTGTTGGTCTCAGACACCTTCATTTTCCCAATCCTTGCATATAAATACATCCATATCACCCTCAATATTCTGCCTGGCCTAAAAAAATCTTTCACTTATATTGAAGAAGCCCAAGGTATGAAAGATTACTCCCGAGGCAAGAAGTTCCGCTAATCGGCTGGTAATGGGAATTTAAATTGAACGCCAATTCTTTTAGGCTTTGTTACAAAATAAAATTGGGGCGGGCTGTAGACCAAAAGTCTTGATCAGTCCTCAACACCATGTCTATAAATACTAGGTGAACTGCAGAGTATAGATAAACAAATAGATATATATCATATTTCGTAACACCCAACACATCTTCCATTTCGAAGAAGGCCTCTGAAAGCTTACAGGAAAATGTTGTAGAAGTTACAGTAACCAAAAATAGAAAGACAAACAATGAGAAAAAGTTGATTAATCGTTTTGAATGTTCATTATGAGTTCAAAATATTTAGTTGGTGTAGAGTTACTAGAGTACGGCCAAGCTTCAACGGGGTTCGCGGGTCAGCATACGCGACCGTGACCTGACGCTTTCCACTCCTGGGGATAGCTGACCAAGAAATTTATCTCAGGCGACTACATAAAGGCATCAGCACCTCTTTAAATGAACTTTCACACCTCGCCCTCATCTACATTGTAGCCGCAGCCTAGCTATAATGCCAAGAATGTGCCGCGGCACTGCAGCCTTGATTGAGTCTTGACTGAACCCCCATCTTCAGGAAGCATTTTGGTGGATGTTGCCTGAAGCCTAACCCATCCTCACCTTTCCGCGTTGAACTTAAAAAGCCATATCCACCCATATCCACCCATCACTTCCGTTATTCCTCCTACGTTCTCAGCCTCACTGGACCTTTGAAATCACTTTATCAGGACTCTGTGATCTGAGCGATGAGACCTACCACTGCACTTTTTGCTGTATATGGCGTCCCCTTCAGCCTGACAGGCGTACCTGCTATACCAGAATTTATTGGTCGCGAGGAGGGTCTGGCTTCTTTATGGGCCATCTTAAATCCTTTGAACTTGTCAAGTCGCATCATTATGGTGCTCCATGGAACCGGGGGGGTTGGAAAGACTCAGCTCGCAGTTGCTCTTGCAAGGAAACACAAGAATGATTTCACCGCAATTTTTTGGCTGGATGCAAGGAATAAAAGCTCGCTGATCCGCTCCCTCGCGAAAGCTTCTGAACGGCTCTCTCCATCACAGCTCCAGCACGCCGGCATTGAAAGTCCGAATGGTGAAGAAGAACGTTCGAGGGGAATTACTAGGTGGCTGGGCCTCCCGGGAAATTCAAGCTGGCTCCTTGTGTTCGATGACGCCGATGGTCTCTCATTGGATCAGATCAGCGACTTTTTCCCGGCAGGCGACGGTGGTCGAATCGTCGTTACCACTCGACGTAAAACATTTTGTCAACTTGGTCTCTCGTTCCCGGTTCAGAAAATCCCACTGCAGGAAGCAAAGGAGGTTTTCAAGTCAAGCGCCCATCTGGCTGGCGACCTTAGTACGGATTGTCAGAATGATATCGAGAACCTCTGCAGGTATCTCGACGGTCTTCCCCTTGCACTCTCTTCTGCGGGCGACTTCGTCCGATCCACTAGTTCCACTGCAGCAGAATATCTACAGTTCTACAAAACGCAATGGGTTGAACTTCAATCAGCTTCATCGCCTAGCAGATGGTATTCAAGAGGAACTTTGAATCAAACTTGGTCAGATACTTACAGCGCCCTGAAGTCTGATTCTCGGCAAGCTGCACTATTACTAGACAGTATTTGCTGCTTGGATGACGATAAGATATCGTTCACAACGTTTCATAAAACTTTGAAAGAGCACCAAAAGCGACATTTAAACGAAGATACGTTTAACAAACATATGGGGTCTATTGTGGACTACTCTTTTGCTGAGTTAATGGATGATGGGTCCTACTCAATCAATTCCGTTATTCGTTCCTGGTTTCGCTCTCGAAGCGCATCATGATGTCATGCAAAGTGGCCTCGCTACGCAGCTGATGATCACATTCGGCCTCAAATGCCACCTTATTAGAATTGGAACATCTAGCTGAAAGACGTGACTGCAATATAACCCTGAGTATTACATTGAGAGTCCTAAGAAGTAAGATATAGCCTGTGATTGAAAGGAAGTAAGCATATGTGAAGAATCATTCCCAGAGACCAATCATCAGGGGCCGCGGGAAGCTATAACGGAATCTTCTAAGACTCTTTCTGTCGCCGAATATACACCTAACCTACAGTACCTTTTAAATCGAAAAATAAATTTCAAGTCCCCCTTTGGTTTGTATGCTAGGGATTGCCTCTCTTCGTCCTCCGAAGACACGACAGTAACTTAACCACCCTCTAAAAATGTAGCAGGCTAGTTTTTGAAGTTCGTAACGGAAGCTAATTCATACAGTTAGCCAATTAGTAATATTTGATCTTTGGTGTGTAGGTTTATCGTGCCTAGGTTTGGGGTTCAAAATATAAATTATGTGGAGCTAAATTTAATTTCGACCATAACTCTATCCAGAAAACAGAAGTCAAACTCAAATCAAAATTGGAGAACGGAGCAATAATCTTCTATACCCCTCAACAATTCTTGGCGACAATTTCCCTCTGCATGTGGCAGGGTGTGACTAATTTCACTCGGTTCGGCCCGTTTCTTCCTCTTTGCTTCTCGCGCGGCTTCTTTTTCTTCACGTTTCCTTTTTGCCACTGCAATGTCCTCAAACGTCATGATCTTAGCCTTCCCTACCACCGTCGACTTTGTACGCTGTCGACTTTTCTTCTCGTTATTTTGCTCAAACAAGTCGTGGTTCTGCTGCCGAAGAAGCGAACGCTCCGCAAATGCTCTTTCCGTCGCATTTAATATCTTCTGAAGACGAAGCTTACAGCCTTCATCCATTGGATGCGCATCCTTTTCAACTTCGCTACGTAGTAGGGCCAGCTTTCGGGGACTGACTGGTGCGTCAGGCAAGTCATTTGCAACAGCCAGGAGAGTGTCAGAAGTCTGTAATTGTACATCTCCGGCTGGAGGTTTTTGGATGTCTCTAAGGACCTTCTCGGGATTGAAGGGTCGCAGTCCAGTTTTGGACCATCACGAGAGAATATTCCGACAATTGAACGCCTGGCTGCGGGCACGGCTGTACAGATACGTAAAATGCTGCTTCCCAATTGTGTTAGCCCCACACCGCTCCAATGACTCGGCATGTTCGCGGTACGCAGTCTTCAGTGACGAAAAAACGCCAACGTCGCAGGGCTGAAGTTTGTGCGATGTATGTGATGGCAGTCGACAGAGAATTATTCGATTGAGGAGACAGAACTCCATAATCTCAAGAGATTCATGCGTGCCGAATCCATCGCTAATGAGAAGCCGCGGCTTATTCCCAGCCAGTGCTTTGGTGTGAGGGTCAAAAACATGCTTGATCCAATAGAGACTGATCACACTATCGGTGTAGCCAGATTTGGAACATGCGAAATGCCAATCAGAAGTCGGATGTGTAGTCCACGAGCTACGATGGGTGGCAGCTGGCCAGATGATCAATGGAGGGAGTGACCGGCCATCTGCCGAAATACATTCAATGGCTGTGATGGCCTCCCGATTAACTCTTACGCCTCTTGAGCCACTATAGTCCTTCCCTACCAAAACCTTCAGCGAACGGGGGCCACTCAACATGACTCCGGTTTCATCCATATTGTAGATGTTGACCGGGTCAATAGTACGGTCGTGGAGTTCCGGCCCGATCACGGAAAACCATTCTTCAATTTTACCATGGATGTTATGGTCATGCCTTTTCCAATCTATGGGTTTCGACTTTCTAGGTTTAACTTCTGGATGTCGTTTGAAGAACTTTCGCGGCCAACCTGGGCTAGGTGGCTTGGCAGTATGGTGGTTCAAGGATGCGGAAGTCCGCTGTTTGACAATAAGGTGGGCAAGCGATCGTAAGTACTTGAGCGGCAAAGGATAGCCGTTTTTTGCAAAGCGCAGAACAAAATCTTTAAGTGCCTTTTCTTCCGGGTCCGTAAGATAACGCTGTTTTTCGGCTTTTTCTTCCTTCGACTGCCGCCCGTTCGCGCGATGCCAGAGGGTGGATGCTGGGACGTTAGTATATCCTGATTTAGCAGACCATGTGCTACAACCAGAGGAGTCGCTTAGTCTAGACAGAGCTAGTGTTGCTGAGTCTGTAACACGCATGGATGGATTTGGTGTCACAGTGTCAACCACCGCGAGATGGGAAATGGCCCTGAACGGGGAAGCCACCAAGAGTTATTTTTAGTTCGGAGAATGATATTTCCGGGTCGAGAGCTTGTCGCCAATTTTGGATCTGGCGGATCAAGGTATCTCCGAAATGCGGTAATGTACTATACGGTCACAGTACATTGTATGTAATGCGACGTTGTACCTGACTCGTAAAGTAAATTGGAATAAGTACCGACACGCACATGATGGACGCGGATTTCCAGAGATTTTTATATGATGATATGTACACGTAACTGCTGAAACAGCTTCTCTATGCTTGCTTTCCTTGGAAACTGAAGTAGAAAGGAGCATGAGGGGTCTACAACGTATGTGTGACATGTTCGCGATCCAATGGAGTTTCGAGGGGTCAAGTTTCGCCGTTGTCACAGCCCCGTTCATCCGTCATAATTTCGATAGCAACCTGTTTGTACTTAAGAGCAGATGGCCAAATGAACGTCTCATGAGTTTGACGAACTGACTATTCAATTTGGTGGATAATTCTCGGTCGTTGAGGGAAGTACCTCTGCAATATTTCGGCACTGTTACTCCGTTCGTTACGGTATACATACGTTACAGCGGCAACCTTGCCGAGGACCTACACCTTGTCTACCCATCTCTGGGGGTATTGTACAGTACAGACGCCCCCGACGTAAATTTCACTTTTACTGTTTTTTACTCTTTGTCGAACTCTATTCTGCATTCAGCCACACCATTTACCATTTATTGATGTTATTATATATACGGAACCGGAGTATAGGATACTATTATGTACGGAATACCCCATTCTGCGTGCCAGGCTTGCATACTGGGCCCAAAGCTCATCCACGTCTCTTGAAATCTCGTCCTTTAAGCTGCTTATTCATGCTAACTGTGTAGCTGTCTAGGTTGCAGGCGGGGAGCAGCTGTGCGGAGGCAGAGATAACACTTGAAATCCGGGAAGACATTCATACAAGAGGTCTGGGAAGGGCTATTAAATAAACAATCCCCCCCCGGGGGTTTATTACGTTCATTGTTGCTAGAGATCCCCCCGAAAGGAATGTGGTTGATAAATATTAATTGATCCATCAAGCCCGCAATTATGGTCGCTTGAAGGTATCGTACTCTGTGACATATGGTTCATGTATTGATTTTACATGTACGTGTAGCCGGAAGTCTGCATGCTTCGGAAACAACATGACGTAAACCATTCTGCTATTCTCCTTCGTTGACTGCACTGTACGCATCATGATGTTTTGGTAGATAAACATATATTATTACTTTCTTCGCAGAGCAACAAAGACGAATTTTCGTTCTCATCGGCGAGCTACTTCCTTCAACCTGCTAGACCTTGGGCGATATGTACCAACAAGATTTCCAAACTTGCCTTGGTATCCCGACTCCTGAGTCATTGAGAGAGTTGCTCGGAGCACCACCGGCATGTCTTATCACCCGCGAGATGCAGAAGCCATTGAAATCATGGGGGGGCTTGGTGAAGTCTTCGGCAAGCCAGAAAACGAACCATTCAAGCGAAAAACTTGGCGAGTGGGTTTTCGGACATCGTCGTCATTCTAGAACGTCCGCTCCATAGAAGGAACCACGAGTTCAACGTCAGCTTGAAGGATTTTGTGGAAAGCTCCAAGACGCTCTTAGCCGTCGATGAACTCATTCGCTTCGCTACTACAGGCGCTCGAAGCATACATGATGTCACCGTGCTGAACGCATACTCTTTTCAGCCCGACAAATTTGCAACGCAGCGAGACAAAGAGTGTCACGAAGCTCTGGCCCAGATTTTGAAAGCAAAGAAACCTAAAGTTATCTTGAGATGCCATCGTGAAGAGTATTGGGACGAATGGCTCAAGTGTATTGAGCTGCCAGGACGGGATTACCAACTGGAGCGGAAGCAAATTAACATTACCGAGGAGCATACGACAGTGGTATTGCAAGTGTTCCATCCATCATGTGCCGTGAATAATGCCGACTGCAGGCCTGAATACCGAGCATTATTGATGTACCACTTCGTGGCCGCCTTTTCGGAGCTGAGGTTCGAGTTCAATCTTCCGGGCACCGCGGAAGAAATTCGAAAGCTTTGCGTCATGCAAGGTGAACGACGGTGGCAGGACATCCCTGACTACACATCTTGGCAAGCGGCGATTCGTATATCTGAGTCATTGGAAAAAGCATACGGCGGACCTTGCAAGGGGCAGTTTATTGGGATTGTAGACGAAACCCCCGTTGAACATCGCAGTAAACAGGTCAAGGCATTCAATGCCATGTACAAAATGCTGGGCCAACTTTTCGGAGGCTCGAACAACTTTGGATGCCTTGGGATCGCGAAAATTGTCTTATTTCTCTGGAAAGAGCACTTCCGGGGCGATCCTCTATACAAGCAAACAATGTCATGGCTGCTATTGCGAGGCAATGAGCAAAAGGATTGGTTTCCATGTGAACCACATCGGGTCTCCGACCAAACCCCGCTAGAAGGCCACTTCCCGGGTCTTCAAATTTCGGAGCCACCCATTATATGCAACATTCAAAGAATAACCGATGAAGCAACTCAGTTAGCTGGCCAGACATCCGCAACACTGTTGAGAGCGGAAAGCCTTGAAAACAACTTTCTTGCTTCTATGATTGATATTTTTGAAAATTACAACGTTCTCGTTCGAAAATACTTGAGTATGACCTCGACGAGTGAGATCAACGATGCACTGCGCATCAACACTCGGTTGAACTAATGCGAGATTTTTTTATCCGCATTCAACGACCGGGATAACTCTATGGAACAAGCTGAGATTCTTGGCCTGGTGGAGTCTCAAAAGCAACTGGCGCGTCTGTTTGTGAATAAGGGTGTGTGATAGCCTGGTATTTCTCGGTCTTCCTCAAAGGCCAGATTTTAAGAACCCCGGTTATTGCAGTGTGGGCTTGGCTTCTTGTTCAAGGAAGGATTATTTATTGAACTGCCGGTACTAAATTGAGAACCGCCGAGAAATGCGGGTGGTGTGGAATATTGCCAATTTACATCAAAGTACTTCCCAGGGCTTTGGTCAATTATATAGGAATCTTCAGCATATAGTATCGGAGCAGGCGGCGTCGCCGTTGGGAGCTCCCACGATAAGCACCTGCCCGGTTGTTCCCTCGGAACTGACTGCCTCACCATCAACAGCTTCTACATAAAACGCCTCCACCACAGGCATGAGGATGAATGACACCTCGATTCTGACTATTCACCAATGGCCAGGCCAAGTCATGGTTGTCTTAACCTTGCGGTGCACTACCACCATTCGCTCGATCGAACTCCCCTCAAGAAAAACCCACATTCTCTTCCACAACAGGCTTTGGCTCCTCGAGAATCAAATAAAGTATCCCCTGTGCTTCTCATCCTTGCACGATATTGCTCTTGGTGGAATCTAAGGCGAATAACATCCGGCGACCGTGATGTGGTTTCGAAATGATGCTAGTGAGTAATTAATCGGGATGGAAACTCGTTCAAGCCTGCGGTTTCAAAGCTGACTTTGAATCTTTTTTCAACGTCGCAGTTTGGTGAATCGACAGAACATGTACAAATATGATATCTCAGCAACGATAACCTACCTTCACTCCATCTTTACATGCTAGAATTCCTTCGTATTTCAGAAAAAGAATTTCAATATAAAGCTCATCTTTCAACCACACAATGATATGACCGAAAATTACGCTTCGTGTTGTAACCTGAGATATAAATATCGTGGTTACCCACATGGCAATTAATTTTGTACATCACTCAGAAGCTGAAGATATGCTTTTAAAAATACTAGGTCATATCTAATCTCTAAAATAGGTTATTTTGTAGAGATCATAGGTTGTATTTCATCGCATTTCTATGTGTTTTTATCAGTAATGCTCTGTATAGCTGTGGAAATACACCGGATTTACTGGCCAGCGAAAGGCAACGGAATCAAAAAGGGGAAATACCAAAAGATACGATAAAAAGAGGGCTGATTCTTGCTTTCCTATCTACTGGGCTCGAGGGGGTTAAAATACCCTCGAGAACACCAGGTATCGAATCCTCTAGAATCTCAGAGGTACCGTTTGGGTTAATACTATGCTGATCACCACTTTCCTGACACACCCCCTCAGTAAGATCCTTCCTGGAGGATCTTGCTGGATAGGCTAAATGGATAAAAATGAGTGGATAAGCTTATTCAAGCCCGTCAACAAGATGACCAACATCTATACCAAGCAGTTTCACGAATTCAAGATGCTTCTGGCGAGGAAGGAACTTCGTAAGTCCATCTGCGACCATCTCAGACGTTTTTACCCATTGTATAGGGATTCGTCTAGCTTGTACCTCTTGACGTAGCCAATGCTGGTGGATGTCAATGTGTCGCAGTTTGGTGTGCAATTGAGGTAATTCCTTAGTCAAAAGCCCTATAGTTTGCTGATTATCACATTGCAAAGCGACAGGGTGACCAGGATTGAATAGCGTCGAAAAGGCGCTTCCATGTGAATAGAGATTTGCCTGCTTCTGACAAGGCCAATAATTCTGCTTCAGTAGTGCTTGTGGTGACAGTCTTTTGTTTCGAGGCCTTCCAATCGACAGGCCCTCCAAATATCATACAGACATATCCAGCAGATGATTTGCGATCTGAATTATCACCGAATGATGCATCACTGAAGAATTGAACTGATGGTTCAGGAGGGATTGACTGCTTCTTGAAGCAAATGGCCCTCATCCTCGTATGATAGAGAAAGACAATGATAGAATTGATAGCATGAATATGCTCTGGCGAAGGATTTGCAAGGAATTGAGCAAGATGGGCAGTGGCCTTGGCCACATCTGGGCGAGTGACAATTGCCGGGAATTGGGCAGATCCAACCTTGCTCATGTATTCGTGCTTTTGCGCATCCGAGGCAGTGCCGTTATACGGTTTCAACGTGGCAATGGAGACTGGAGGAGTATCAATGCGTCGTTCCTGGGTCAAATGATATCGGTGCGCCATTGCTGAGATATAAGCATCCTGGCATAGCCAAATTATGCCTTTTTGGCGGTCCCGAAGGATACGAATGCCTAAAAACCACTGTGCTTCACCCATAGAACGCAGCTCCCAGGCATCGCTGAGGCCTTTGGCAACATCATCTGCCTCCTCTCGTGCATCTCGTGGACTCACAATAAGAATGTCATCAACATAAAATACGACTATAATGCTATTTCGGACGAACATGCAAAGATCTTCCCGCACTACCTTGAATCCTAGAGCAGTCAGAACCCTTGATGCTTCTCTCTGCCACATCCTTGGTGATTTGCGAAGGCCATACAAGGCCCTCTGAAGCTTCCAACACCTTCTTCCCTTAGGAAACATACCAGGTGGGAGCTCAACATAGACCTCTTCGTCATCCTCAAGCTTGCTGTTGAGACATGCAACGACAGCATCATACTGACGAATATCAAGGTCAAAATTCGCGGCAAAGGCAAAGATAACCCGCGCGGTTCGTACTGCCAGTGTGGCAGAATACTTTTCCTCTGTCGATAACTTCTGGAGATCTCCGCGGACACAGATTCTGGCCTTATATTTGACCAAGTATCCGTCACTGTCAAATTTGTAGGTAAAAACCCACGTCAACGGAAGGATTTGAAGTCCCTTGTCATTCGGTTGTCCACTTCTCTAAAGGTCGATTTCGATTCAAGGCCTTTGACTTCGACTGAGGCAGCGTGTATAAATCCATCACGATGTGGGTGCCTCAACATCTCAGACCAGGTTTTTGGTTCAGGGGCAAGATCCTCTCGGTGGGGTTTCTGCTGAGTCAGACCCGCGGTAAAGGCCACAAGGACACCATCATGAATCTCATCCTCTTCAATTAACTCAGTTGACTCAACTGGTTCCTCGATTGTTGCGAAATGAGCCCTTTTTCTCTTTCCTTCGATGATATTGCTTCTTGAGAGAGATGAGTCGATGTTTCTAGGTGTCACTTCTCCTCGTAGGCGATATCCTGGTGGAGGATTCGATGGCGGGGTGCTGCTCGATTCGGTATGAAGCTGCTGTACAGGATCGCTGGTATGATGCCCCACCCCCTCAGGTTCATGACTAATAGGCCGAGATTCAGTGGGAAATGCACCAGGAATCTCACTGGGTGAAGCAGCTGGAGTAGGCGTTGGCGAAGGTGTCATCATAGGAGGCGGTGTTTTCTCCATGACACGTGTGTCATCGTTGTGAACAGCCTGGTTCTCGGACTGTTCAGGTGCAGAAGTGTTGCGCAACTTTTTCGGATGGCCTTCGGACGACAGACTGTCGTGAGGATGATATCAGCGCAAGTGGCACCTGATCTAGCCTCTAATTGCAGCAGTTACACGCCTAAACCATTCCTCCAAGGGCGAACATGACATGAGCGCTGATTAGGCGTAGAACATACAGGATAGGTTGTCAGAGGTCGCACAGCAAGATGGCTCTTGGTAGTGTTGTTACGGATATCAATGCCACCCTCACAAAAGACCTGCTTGAACAGTGATATGCCAAAGAACATCCATGGCGTGGTGAGTTGACAAATATATACCTGATGCTCAAGGACAGTCGACGTAGAGGAAGCAGAGAATCTGGCCATTTCCTGGCAAAAGATGCTTTCGCGTGGTATACTAGAGCACGATACCAGTGAAATATGACGCACGCGCTCAGCTTGACTACGCTGCAGCTGCAGTGACATCCAAGGTAAATGGCCTTTGCACACCCATCAATTCCACCAAGCATCTGTCCAAAGGCACCACAGCATTTCTGACAGTGCCCTTGATGCAGCGTCGTGTATGTCCGATTGGTTCCTTTTCACTCGTTCGTTTCCTTTTGTTAGGTTCCATCCGCTTGAATACGTCTAACGGCTCAGCAAGGCAGAGTACGATCAGGTAAATTAGTGTCGGGCGGCGATTCTTAGCTCGTGCCTCTTTGGTTGGTTCGGCTGTGACTCGTGACCAGACCGTTTCCTTTCTCGCGTCGTAGCTGCTATGGCAATGTTAATCTGTGGGCCCGATATGACGGGACCTTTGCCTCACGTTCTCCTTGCACACAGGCTTGAACTAACAATCTGGCCATCTGCAAAGGTATGGCTCACCTGCCATCAAACCAGACGAAACCTCCAGCATCCTCGGTCTTTTGGGGTTCCGAGACGGAAAAGACGCGAGATACTAACCAAGGACATTGATTGTCACCCATTGCACGCCAGGAATCAATTCACGAGGAATCCTTTGTTTCACGATGTTCGAATGCCGACACGCATTAGCACACTGCTGCACAGAATCCACTAAGGGAAGGGCCGTGGTAGACGATATGGAGCTTATACTGACTCATCGTCAATGCGAGTAGTCATATGGAACGGATAGACAGCATACAATCGCATCGGTATAGGGGAGTCCAAGCAGACAAGACATTCGCTCGCTTCGCATTTGACTCGATTGACGGCAACACGAGGGCGTCCTGTTGTACGATAAGGGTCAGCAAGGCTTACCACTTGGACGAGTTGTTAAGACTTACCTGTTCATAGAGTTTGCAGCATGTTCGCTTGAGGCAAAACGATCAATGAGCTTCATGGTCATTTGAGCTTCCCAATGGGATAACTCACAATCCTCTTCGGTAAGGCAATGCGGCACTATTCATGCCATGTTGAATTTTGGTCCGTCGCACTCTCCAGCCGTTGCTTTTAAAAGGCCGGATTGTGGCGCAACGCGCATTCTCTCGGGCGGCATAGGCCATGACAACCTCACCAGGCACAAGCAATCATATAGTCGTGATGGATGAATGTTTCGCAATGCCGACGTCCAGAGATTCCGCCATTCATAGAGTGAAGGCGGTGAGGGCGAAGACGCGATGGAGCACGCGTCGTACTGCTGCCCTGGGTCTTATCTCCGATCCGTCGATAAGGACTACCCACAAGGAGATTTCACGGGTGGCGATGGGCTGCTCCTATGTACAATGGCAGCAATATCAGTAATGGTATTGGTGATTTGGAGCACAAAAATTCGCAACGACTGATATAGCGCAGCGGAAGGCGCGATAAATCACTCACTTTATCAGGAAGAATAGACGTCTCAAGCTTCCATGCAGCGAAGCTCGCAATCGGATATTCGCACCTTTATTTGGCCGCTGCTTTGATTCATACGCTCCAGCTAGGGTATGATGGGTGGTCTGAAGCGACGGGGCCAAGAATAGTGT
>JAHAQQ010000143.1:0-33536 GCA_019190355.1 Penicillium palitans
TAAGGTTGATTCTCAGGAGCTCAGGCGTGTCGGGGCCTGATGTTGATAAACAATGTAATGCAGCCAACGGTTACTTAAGGAGTCGACTGGAAGTACAATATCAAAGTTGCTGTCCACGACACATACTAGACCAGCCATAAATCAACGAAGCCATTGTCCCGGTATCGGAACTGCCCGTGTGAAGCAGCACAAGGATTCAAATGTTAGGCAGGAGACTGTGATGAAGGACCGCTCTTTGTCAATTCTCGGGATTAGCCTAAGAGCTTGGGAAATGGATTCGAAGTCTGCCTTCGAACCAACGAAGTCCCTGTACCCGACTCAGCACTTACCGTTTTATGTATGCTATTTCAGTTTTGTGCAATCTAATCGGGTTGTATACATATGCACGATAAATCACGCAACGTAGTGTCCAATCGTCCCTTAGAAGTAGCCCACTCGAACTGTTGGCTCTCGGGTATATAATGAGCCTTGTGCCCCAACTCTGGCTCAGTTAGACTTCTACTTTCCTCCCACCTGGTCAACCGAGCACCTAGGTACACGTCTCTTCTTTTCAAGCCACGATGACCAGCCCTTCAAGCACGATTGTTATTGAAGATGACGAACTACCCCCGAGCTGGCGGTCAGCCAATTTACAGGTCCAAAGGACGTCTCTACGTACATCTCCTGAGATCCTGATTGAACCAAACGATGCTGCGAGTGGTAGCATAGAACCATCCCGCAAACGCAAAAGGGCCAAGAGGAAACAACCTGACACTCTGGTATAGCCTTCCCTCCAAGACACCCCGTTTTCCTGAGCTAATGATGGGACCAGGATACCTGTTTCAAGAAGCTGCGTAAGACATTTGACCAAAGAGATCAAGAAGTTGAAAAGCTCGATCAAAAAGTTGAAAATCTCGAGCAAGAAGTTGAAAAGCAGCAAAAGCAAGTCCAGGAACTTCAGAGCAAGCTTCTCCTACAGGAAGACCGGCATCAAGAGGAGCTTTCCCGACGACGCATTCTGGACTGCAAAATTTGCTACGAGCAGCCGGATTGTTGGCATAATCTACTATGCGGGCATATGATTTGTGAGCCATGCGCAAAACTAGTTGATCTAAGCACGTGCCCTTTTTGTAGACGGACATTTTCGGGGTATGTCAAATGCTATCCATTTGCAGGATAGATGTGTATGTATTTTCTAATTTGAGCTCGATGCACTTAGTGATTTAGCTCGAAATCCTCTTTTACGAGCTTAGGAATGATTATAATTTGCGAACACCATGAAGTTTGTAGTTTATAACCAAAAGATAGGGTCGGGACCGTGCCAGTCGTGGACACTCAGGCTATTTTCAGCTTTATCTTCGATATTAACGCCGTCTAACAGCTCAAACTTATCACTCTACGTCTTAAAGTGAAATTGCCGGATTATTCTGATTTTCTTACAATTTCATGAGGTGGCTAGATAGAGTGGATCTCCGTGTTTGTCCATGAGTATGGCGTGCCACTACTATATACCCGCGCACCAATCCCAATTTCCCGGCGATTTTGGAAAGAATCCTATTCTGAGGAAATAGAGATACTATAAGATAATTGAACTTAAAGATTTAAATATTATGACGGGGAAATGGGTATATTTAGGTCGTAGAAGACGGGTATGCTTATGCGCCTTATAACATTACGCCAATTTCTTATATCCGGTTAACACCGCCAGAGTCGAAAATTATCAGTATCCAGGAACTGTACCCATCTCCCCTGGGGGCGAGCCAGACCGTTCCTGGCCTCTCTTATCTTTGATCCTGAGTCATTTCGGTGATCCTGAAGACAGAGTCGGTGTTCCTGGGGACCGACTGGTGTTCCTGGGGATGGGCTGGTGTTCCTGGGGACGGACTGGTGATCCTGGGGACCGACTGGTGTTCCTGGAGATGGACTGGTGATCCTGGGGACGGACGGGTGTTCCTGGGGACGGACTGGTGATCCTGGGGACGGACTGGTGTTCCTGAAGCAGTCTGTCCCGATCCGCCACGATCCGCCACAACAGTTCCTGGAGGCCATTAAGCTTCTAGAGGCCGTAAGCATGACCCTAAGAGCGATGGTAGTAAGCTCCCTGACTACTCAGCAAAACGTAGATTAATCAGGTAAGCAGCTAGCTGGGTTTGAATCAGAACAAGACAGGCAAACACATTTGAGTGCGGCGTCGTAGAAGAATTAAAAGGCCGCTCATTTTCGATGGCTTTCGAGGCCGATTCAACGTGTTTGAGCACTTGTCATAGTAGAGTGAGGAAACGGATGCCCTTCAAAAAAATGTTATTGTGGAAATCGGATAGGTTGGTAGATCCTGAACGTGTGTTGACCATTGCACACGACGAACTCGATAAACGTTGACTAAATAGGAAGTCAATAGTTGTTGACGTCAGTTAGTTCTCACGGTCCTTATCCTTTATGCGCAAGTCAAACGTAAGGGGAGTTCTTGGTGAGTGTTTTACTCGTTCGAAGAAATCATGTATTTAATTTTGTTTAATGAATTTAATTGATCACCACCTCAGCAGAAAAGGAAGGGTGGTGTTCATTAGATGTTATTGGCTTATTTGTCTCCACTTGCTTTGATGTCCGTGCATCCCCTAATAGTTCTCAGCCGATTGCCAATACTTGACGTCACTACGCACCCCTCTTTGCCTTATTCCCCTGGCAACCGATATTCAGCCACTCGGCAGAGAACGGACCAGCCAGGGTGCAAGAATCCCGCAGACTCGAGAGCCCTGTTCTATAGTTGCTCGACGTTTCTTTGTGCGCGCCATGTCCTGCTGCCCTTTTCACTTTTCATCGCATTAACGTATCAAGTCTCTTTTTATGCGTATTTCATGCGTTCCTGTATTTGTTATTCTTTCCGTGCATTACCAGTTTGCAGTTTGGGACTAGCGTCACTCTGAAGCTAAACTAACCGAGTTGAGTATATACAAATTGCATGCAATAGAAAGAAAGAGTTGACGATCAAAGGTAGCAAGCAATAGCAAGCAAAGAACTGCTCGTAGAGTCACAATGTTGATGAGCGATAAAATTTAACCTAGGGTTTGTGTATTTTCAACGATCCAACGATCCAACGATCCAACGATCCAACGATCCAACGATCATAATAGTAGAATGAACGAAACACCATAGACTAGCTGAGGAGTAAGGTTAGACCTGCGGCGGTTGGTGATTAAACGATTAGTTGGCTCAGAAATCCGAGCATGGAAGTTTTATCAAATCTTTATCTCCTGAATTTGAGGTACAATGCCAGTTGTGAAATTAATTAACACAGAAAAGATTTATTTTTCTAAATAGAAAATCGGTTGCTCTATTCACACCTGCATTTGACCGATTCTTCTAATGTTTATACATCGGTTAGCTCCAATAACTAGACTTCAGCTTGATGCGTTATGACATCGTTGACCGGCTCCTCGACCTTTGGAGAAGCCAACCGCTTTTCGGTGCGGCGGGCATCAATATGGCCGTGTCAATAAACTCACCAGGACAGTTTCAGGTCTGCGTGGGCCATAACTCTGAAGACCACGGTTTCTGGAGAGCGACACTGGTTTTCAACGCTTTAACACTGTGGCCATTCGAAGGGTTTCAGAATCCCTGAGAACTACTTAATGTATATATTTACTTCCCTGATCTCCTCAGCCATTCCCAATAGCGACGCTTTGAGGCATCTCTGAACATGGCTTCCATACCTCCCACCCAGTCCAATCAACCTAGATCTATCAAAAAGTCCATGCACCAAAAGCAAGGCCGTCGCAAATCAAGCTTAATGAAAAGAGCGTCCGAATATAGCAAGATGTGCGATGCAGACGTCTGTGTGGGCATACGCCTTCGGGAAACGGCCAAGTATTTATCCTATCAGCGGATACTTCGGGATTTTGGGCATTCCTTAGCTCGCAATTAGTATGTCTCCAACTATGTCTGTGATGAAAAGACAACTGACCTATCAAGAATTCCTACTATCCAGCCCCAAAGCTAGTCATAGACCCGGATCTGGAGCAAGTTGACAAAGATACATCTGAACAACATACATGAAGTTGTGCGACCAGAGCGGATCTTCCACCAGATCAGACCTTTGCAATCAATATTTTGTTTGCCATATTCTCGGTAGGCGACTTGGAACAGCCATTATCTCAACAGATTAGAAGTCACTGAGGCCCTGAGGGTCGAGGAGGCTGGAATAGAGCCTGGAAATATGGCTGGCACGGGTGGAATTAAACTGGACTTGCGACAGTTTTTATTACCCCACCAAAATGATTTGGCTACTCCAAGGTGGAGAAAGGAGTAGCGATGGGCCAATCACACATCATACTCCAGCCAACCCATCAAAACGTATGATCAATGGGACGAAAATACACAGTATGTGTCCTAAACAAAAATGACAGCATGTGAGGGATGAAAAAACCCTTCGTGTCTCATCTATCTATCATCAGATTATCTAAAGCCTGTAATAAGGCAATAATATATATAACACGAAGAGCAGCCTTAAACTTTTGTCTACTCGGGATCCAAGTCTGGGGTAAGCACTGTGTTAAAACCGAATAGGTCTGAAGGGGGGAGCAGACATTGCCATATAGTGTGTTGAGAGGAAGGGTGGAGGAGACGGTTAGCGGGAAGTAGAAGGTGGGGTGACTCAGATAACGAGTCAAGTCAGACAGAGAGCGGGCCAAAAAACACCCTTCGATACCGCCTTCTTCATCGTGGGACGGTTTCAGTGGCTGTATATAAGCGCCCACCGAGGCTCTGAAACGAGAACGTGGGTCTAGCGTCTGCAGCGTAAACTGTCGTCCAATGAAAGCCACTGCAGAGACCCGCTCCTACAGCAAGATGATAAGCCAATGAACGCAATCCTCACTGAACGGCGTCTGGCTAAACCGCCATCCGCAATTCGTGGTCGCCCTAGACCATCTCAAAACCAGCCCAGGCCCAGAATGATTGGACTAGGAGAGAACTAGTATTAAGACCCAGCTCATATGACTTTTACCCTTCTGTGTCGCATGTGCTCTTCAGCTGGCCGTACTGTGACTAATTTCCTCTCAAGAGGATTCTTCCAAGGAAACCTTGCTCTTGAAACGGTCTAGCTGGCAGTGATTTTTCATCCTCTTATTTCACACTCTACAGGATACTCTACATAGAATCCATCATAGATACAAGATCTGTCTTTCATCCCAGCACCACTTCTGTTAGAATTCTTTCGGGGACCATACGTCTTGTCTATATCATGCCCTTGGTACAAGCAGCATAGGTCTATGCATGTCCTGAAACGGGTATCTCATGAGTACCTAGGATGCCATTCATAGAAGGTTCTTCTCCTTTACAAGTTGACCATTGGTCGCGAGCTTCTCTTCCTCATGCTTGGATACCACAACTCGGCTTAACGCCCACGAGCTTTCTACTTAGTGTGATATGTCATTTGAAAGCTGTGCCGGAAGTTTATTTATATCTTGTGTCTCATTAAAGGCTCGAAGGCTCAAATGCGTTTATGTTCGTAGTCGCTATTTGTATTGGGCTCTTTTGTGCATTCTGCTGACCGCCTCTAGGAAGCCCCGGCGATTCGCTACGCTTCTAGAGTGCTACCAGTTTCTATATAGACTTCCCTCCTATGTAGCAGTTCCTATATAGTCTTCCTTCCTATATAGCAGTTTCTATATAGACCGCCCTTCTATGTAGCAATTTCTTATTCTCTGAGAAAGTATCACATGGCTCTTTGGTTGTCGATCCACGCCAGAAAAGATTCTAATGACTCTTCATCCGCATAATCCGTTGTAGGGCCGGCAAAAACAAGCCTTGCTTCCAGTCCAACTGCCCAAATATCACATAAATGTTCACAATATTCAGCAGTACTTCATTTGGGGGTTTTAAAAAGTCCAATGGGCCATTTAGGAAGGCCTCAGTTTCATCCCCGGCAGCCAGAGCTTGCTGAAGAACTGAGACCTTCACATAATTCTCTGGGCTCAGGCGAGAAAACCCTTCCGACTGAAAAATTCTGTCCAGCCGGGCTATATGCGAATCTCGAATAGTTCGAGGCCCCACATTATCTTTTTGGAAATGGTGCAAGTATACTGTACCTTCGCTCTCCCTTTGCAGTAGTTCTGACGTTCCTAGAATACATCTTCCTGGGACATGATATATTTCCGAGACAGGTAGATAAAATCGAGGAGAAAATAATAAGAGCCTGAATAAAAGATCCCTTTAAAATTTGTGTTCGGAATATTCGACCTTTAGGAAAATTGCAGCACGCAAATTTTAAGAGGCGGTATAATCAAGTGATTGTAAAATCCATGGCCCGAAATTTTAAAAGGTGATATAATTCAAGTTATAGTAAAATTCATAGCCCGAAATTTTAGACCCCTAAGAATATTCCATTATCCTGAAGCTTATGGATCTATAATTCTTTACTCCGTCGGTGTTAACCGGACATAGGGAATTAGCGTAATGGTTACAAGGTGCAAAAGCGCAATGCGAACAAGATACGGAAGCATAAGCGCCTTTTGCCCTTCAAGTCTTGCGGGGGCCGCCTTTATGAGTTCAATATATAAAGGACCAATTTGCGTGTAATAATTTGAGGAATATCGTGGTCTTTGAATACCGTGGTCTTTTCGCGTTCCATGATTGATGGCTCTCCTTTGTGCAATAACATTTATGTTTATTGAGCCCTTTCCTATTAGCGGACCTAAGTTTTATAACAGTCCCTGCTATCTATATTTTTCTATCTAGGTTTCTCTACTCCCCAAATACCCCCAGATATCAAGCCAACGTGCCCAATGGCCGCTATCAAGGCTACCAAGTCCAAGGATACCACTTCGAAAAGAAAATTGATGCGGCAAAAACAATGCCGCCGCAAAACAAGTCTGATGAAAAAGGCATGCGAATATAGCAGGATGTGCAGCGCAGATGTATGCGTGGGAATTCGTATCCGAGAGACGGGCCAGGTACATATTTTATCAGCGGATACTTCGGGATTCTGGGCTTTCCTCAGCTCACAATTAGTATGTCTCATCAAACTAGGGCTCTGATGAAAAGATGACTGACCTATCAAGAACTCCTACTATCCAGCCCCGATGCTAGTGACAGACCAGGATCTACAGCAGGTTGGCAAAGATACACCGCAACAACCTATATGAAGTCATAAGACCGAAGCGGAACTCTCACCAGAAAGAACCTTTGTCTTTCCTATCCTCGGTCAGGGGTTTTATGCAACCATTATCCCAATAGTTTAATTTACTTTGCGAGAATATAGCCGTGATTGGCGGTCCAATGATGAATTCTACATATAGAAGAAGGCTCCATAAGGAAGAGATCTCCGTATGGAAGATGACTACAATATGGAGGCTCACGGAGACCTGATTGCCAACCCAAATAGGGCTGGCAAATGCGAGATATCATTGGCTAGCCTGGCTACTCGGTCTTCCTACTCCTAGGTGGAGAAAGGAGTAGAGAACCCTTCTTGGATCTTTAGCACGTCCTCATATCCGGCTAACACCGAACAACTTTAATATTATTGCCTCCGTAATTTCTACTTAGGAACGCCACAGGTAATCCCAGGAGCCCCCAGGCCCCCGGGAACTTAGAATTGGGTCCCAGGAGCGAAGGGCTGGTGAATGACTGCTTGGAACTTGTAAGACAGTTTCCTGCATACCAGGACGCTCATTCCTAGGATCTATAGTATGGTTCCTAGGCACGCTCTTGATCGCTCCTAGGAATCAGAGAGGTGTTTCTGGGATCACTTGATCCGTGCCTAGGAGCGCGTGTGGCGTTCCTGGGCTGTGGTTGGCTCCAGGGAACTCGATCGGCGTTCCCGGGAGCCCACATCTTGTTTGGGGTCTATGGGCCCGAGCTAAAGTCTACACCAGGTCGATGATTGGCTTCCAAGGAGATGACTAAACATGCTGTTCTCAATCGCAACAACGAAACCAAAATGAATACTATGTATATCAACGAGAGCTAGGAATGGTAAACCCTTGAGTAAATTTCAAATTATCCGGCGCAGCAACCGGTCCTCTTCTTGGACATTTCTAGCGACCATGATAATCGTGCGGTTAGTCTAGGACCAACAGGGAAACGTGGTACTTCCCGAGATTTAAAACTTCTAGGCCATCACAATTGCATAGAAGGCTTAGGATTAGAGCCTGTAGATTTTCTACGATCCCGCAGGAGGTGGCGAGTAGGGACGCACTAGAGAGTAGGGACGCACTGGACAGGAGGGACGCACTGGACAGTAAGGACGCACCAGAGAGTAGGGACTCACTAGAGAGCAGGGACGCACTGGAGAGTAGGGACGCACTGGAGAGTAGGGACGCACCAGAGAGTAGGGACGCACTGGAGAGTAGGGACGCACTGGACAGTAAGGATGCACCAGAGAGTAGGGACGCACTGGATAGTAGGGAAGCACCAGAGAGTAGGGACTCACTAGAGAGTAGGGACGCACTAGAGAGTAGGGACGCACTGGAGAGTAGGGACGCACTGGAGAGTAGGGACGCACTGGACAGTAAGGACGCACTGGACAGTAAGGACGCACTGGAGAGTAGGGACGCACTGGAGAGTAGGGACGCACTGGACAGTAGGGACGCACTGGACAGTAAGGACGCACTGGACAGTAGGGACGCACTGGACAGTAAGGACGCACTGGACAGTAGGGACGCACTGGAGCTGTTTGGGTGGGGCAATGAGCGCGACACAAGTTTTAGTGCCGCGCTCCTTTAGATGCAAGCCTCCCAATTAATCGGTATCAATGTCCGATCCCGTATCTTCTTTAGCGTAGTAATTCCGCTTAGTGCTGAGGAGATGAACCTCTTCTGTATGCCTGCGAAGTTGCATCTCATATAGCAGATCTTCGTCACACATATGACACCTTCGATCCTGCAAGTACTGTTTGAAAGCAAAAGTGGGGGAGTAACTAACAATGGATCAGAGGGGCCAATATGTGATTGGTTCCTAACTTATCCTTGCTCCGCCTTGGAGAAGCTCCAGACCACTAGGTAACCCTACTGGCTGTCCCGCCGATTTACAGCCCTGTCGATGAAAGTGGCCGGATATGGTTAGCGTATCTCTTACTGTTGTTGAGTGCCACTAGACCGAAATTGGCAACCTCACTCCGTGTGTTTCGAGCACCTTCATCGCTTCTTGACCTGGATGCCAGTATTGATTTTCTCCCGGAATCAAGTTCTGTATAGCAAACAAGGAACTGCGTGTATTGTCCTTTGGCTAAGCAGATGGCCTTGCCTAATTTTCTTTATAAGCGTGGCCCGTCCGATCCTTCGCATCCCACGACAGACCACGATTCCCTCCGATAAACTTATAACCCTTCTCTTCAAGGGCGTATATGTCAATGTCCAAAGCCCGTGGTCTTTCCTACGATAGATGTGATCCGATGATCGATTTATTCGTGAGAATATCCAGGTGTGCGCTGAAACAGTGGTCTTTCCCACGATAGACGTGTTCCGATGGTCGATTTATTCGTGGGAAAATCTAGGTGTGCGCTGAAACCGTGGTCTTTCCCACGATAGACGTGATTCGATGGTCGATTTATTCGTGGGAAAATCTAGGTGTGCGCTGAAACCGTGGTCTTTCCTACGATAGACGTGATCCGATGATCGATTTATTCGTGAGAATATCCAGGTGTGCACTAAAACCGTGGTCTTTCCCACGATAGATGTGTTCCGGCGATCGATTTATTCGTGGGAATATCTAAGTGTGCTGAAACCGTGGTCTTTCCTACGATAGACGTAATCCGACGATCGATTTATTCGCGGGAATATCTAAGTGCGCTGAAACCGTGGTATTTCCTACGATAGACGTGATCCGATGATCTATTTATTCGTGAGAATATCAAGGTGTGCTGAAACCGTGGTCTTTCTCACGATAGATGTGATCCGGCGATCGATTTATTCGTGAGAATATCCAGGTGTGCACTAAAACCGTGGTCTTTCCCACGATAGATGTGATCCGGCGATCGATTTATTCGCGGGAATATCTAAGTGTGCTGAAACCGTGGTCTTTCCTACGATAGATGTGATCCGACGATTACCTGATCCGACGATTACCTGATCCTACCTAGATAAGAATTTCGTTTTGCTATTTGGCTGCCTTTTTCGGCGGCAGGTGACGCCGAAAATGGCTGCCTTTCAGCAACATCCCTCCGCCACGCTCCCGCCCCCTTCGACCACGCACCACACCACTCACCACTTTATGCCTCAGGCTGCCATTTCGTGCGCGCTGACATCCTTGGTTCCCTGAGGGCTCATTCGTACCTCCACCACACCTACTGGGGAGGGGGGGCGCCGAAAATGGCCTCATTCAGCACCATGCCAACTGCACTCTGGCCAGCTCCCAGTTGCCATGGCTATAAATATCCCCTTCCCACCCATTCTCCGTCCAACACTGTCCTCATTTCGACTCAAACACCACTCCAAAAATCTCCCTCTGATCTTTCGTCGTGCTTTCTTCTATTCAGTCGTGTCGTGCGTTGACACATATTGAGCTCCGAGGTAGTTCCTTCGCACGCTCGGCGAAATTGATTAGCCATGTATCGCCGGAGGACGCCCAATACCGGCAACCACGGAATCACGAGCGAATCCTCTTGTACCTCTCCCATCGCTACCGACAATGATAGACCGTTCGAGCCCGATTCCTCTGAGACTGATCTCACCGAGCCGGAGCGCTCCCCTCCAGCGGGTCGAACGATTGCTCGGAAGAAGCCAAGCCCAAAGACTAAAACAAAATCGTTACCAACAGACCTGTCGAATGTGGAACGTGTCCACCAGTCCCGATACCAAGTGCCCGATGATGACACGGATGAGGACCTGGCCCAAGTACCGGAGGATTACGGCCGATCCAACAAAACAAAGAAGTTGAAACTTCGACTGAAAGAGCGTTGGGCTTGGTAAGTGATCAGGATATCGTTGAAAGCTTATACTGTGTTAATATTAACTGACCGACTTGGCTCATTTCAGGTACTGCCAAATGAAAGCAATGGAACCATCCACTAATCACAAGTGGGGGGTTGCGGAGGATGCACTGCGTGAGGCGTCACCAAATGACATGCATCGATTTCTCAATTGGTGTCTGAAGCTGGAGTACAGTCCCGATGGTCGCCGCCAGAAAGGCTATACAAAGGCCAGCGCCCTTGAAGCGGATTGGAAGTACTTCCGAATTTACTACCAGCGAGTTACCAAAACCGAGATGAGTAAAGAGATGGGCGAGGCCGTTCGCACGGTTTGTTTTCGATCTCCCTCCCAATCGTCTGCAGGAGGCTTGCGCTAACGAAGATTGACAGGGCATGAGATACTTGGTGGATAAGCGCGGTCTGGACAAACAACCGCGCGCAAATGTCCCAGTATATATCGAAGATATGATTCCATTCAATGAGACAATCCTTCAAACACGGGAGAAGCGATTCCACTTGGGGTTTCAGCGCATTATCCTATGTCTATACAACACTGTTGGGTTATTTACCATCAACCGAAAACAGGCAATGCTTGACCTTCAGTTCAAGCATCTACAAATATCGCTCCAGCAGGATCCGCACGGAGGACCTCCCAAGCCGATGATCGAACTCGAGCCCCAGTTTGTGAAAAGCGTCCTGGGCATGTCAAAGCTGTAGGTGGCACCCGAGTCACACTTGTTTGCTACAATCAGACTGACTGATCGATATTACTTAGCAACACGTTCGCGCTACCTGAAATTGTCTACGGCGTATCACTTGTCTTCAGCCCGCATGTCCTACTCTTCATCATATTATTTTATGTCCACGCCTTTGAAGCGCCTCACTTGACATCGATGGAAGACCTTCGGAGACTGCTTGTCGAGGGTGGTCGACAGGAAATGCTACTTCCCTTGAAGAAAGAGATGGACAATTACTATGTCTTCCCGAAGGTCGAGGTGATCTGTGGCCAGCCCCGCATTTTATGGGAGACACCAATGAATGGAAGCACACTCGACGCACAGCTCAGGACATCCAGTGAGATACACGGCTTCCTTAATCATTTTTTCTCTCACCAATTCCGATACGGAGGAGGTGATTTACTCGACAAGAGTGGTGAGTGGCCTATACATCCCCAAGTTTTCTCTAGATGGGCAGACTAAGTCTTTTATCTAGGTTTCGTCAGTGAAGCACAGCGTAATGTGATCATGGCCCACGCCACTAGCAGAACGTTTATCAAACATTATCGTCCCCGTCGGCATACTGGCTTACAAGAGATCATGTGCGGCCTCAAGCCAGACGAAGAGTTCTCGAAGGCTGTGACCCGGATGAGCCGTTGGATTGATCGGCGACGACCACGATACCTGAGCGACGCTGATCGGGAATCAGTGGAGAAAGACCCAGAAATGCAATCAGCCATACGCTGGCAAGTTGATTTAGAGACCCAGTGCGCTGATCGCTCTCACAACCCAGCATTGCGGGCGATGCTGGAGGACCAGAAGCGTCAAGTCCACAATCTGCGCCGGCGTCTGCAAGACAAACGGCGGAAAGAAACACGCCGCGATTTCAGTCGGAAACAGGCGGTGATTGACATTGAAAGACAGCTGACTGGTGGGGCTGTCAGTGATGAGCCTGCGCGCGAGGTATTACGGAAGGAGTTTGAAATGCCATCGGAGCAGATTCTTCTCGTGGAGACGTTCTTTACTTGGCCCACCACCGATTCATTAGAAGACGAGTGGACGCGGCGCAACAAAGCTGTTGCGGCTGGAATACAATATTGCAGCTTTCAGGAGGGTGGGCCCCTTAGGGGACGACGGAAGCGCTCTGCCCCGTCCGACAATGAGGATGTCGTTCCCTCTCCGCCAGCTCGAAAGATAAAAGCTGATACGCAGCTGAATACGTCGTGGGAGAAGGGATGTACCTCTGGCGGGAAATATATCCCGAACGCAGAGCAAACATTCGCATGCTTCCAATGCCCCAAGACATACTCCGACTATAATGGAGTGAAAAGGCATTTCAGGACATCACATCTGACGGACCGAAAATGTAATTTTTGCGATTTGTCCGTCCTGCACGAGATTCACTTGCGGCGGCATGCTTCTGACGCTCATGGTCTTCGAACTTGAGCGTCAGATTCTACTTTTTCCATCTTGGAGACCCCTGCGCCATTCCTTTGTTCTCTATCTGGCCACAATTGGCGCCGTGGTTGGGTTGGTGACTATTTCATTAAGGCGTACCAGATTTGTCGCGATTATTTAGAGCTACCGGAACAGAATTTCATCGTAGTTATCTCGACCTTTTGATTGATGGGTCATAATCAATTCGACTGCAAGCATGGACCCCAAAGGAGTAATATCAGGCCAATCATAAAACGCTGATTGAAGATGCCAAATTTCATTAATTTTTTTGCTACTTTTCCCTCACCATGACTAGCCTTAGGTTAGGAAAGTGCAGCCCAATCCAGCGCCTCCTCCCACCTTTTTGTCGCTGGTATTCACCCCACTTGTGAGCATCGTGGATGCAGGCTTGCGGGGAGTAAAGGATTCTACTCGCAGAAAATTTTACCAGCCAGGAAGTTTAGCTCCCAGAAGCCGATAGCATGACTAGAAGCGATAATTAAAAATAAACGTTGAAGTTTTCCTGGAGCATAACCTTAGAGAAGGTTCCCCCGCTTAGCATACGCGGGCCAGCTTCCCAGGAGCGTAAAGTTTGTCTCTAGGAACACGGACCACCTATCCTAGGAGCTATATTGCTCCTGGAACCCTACGTAAAGTTCTTAGAGGCAACCACTGGTCATCCCAGGATCAACGGAAGTGATTCTGGGATCGGTATTTCCCTCATTTTTCCAAACTAGGGTGATCCGTATCTCATTTTGCTGTACGCATACTAGCCCTGGGAGCTCTAGTCCATCCTAGGGGCACTTTGCTCGAGCCTGGGAACCCACAGTTTACCTCTAGGAAGGCTTGAGCTTCCAGGAGCAGCTTAGCTCCCAGAGCTGGCCTATACGTCCCTGAAGTCGATAGGGCCTGTGTATGAAACTGCCTCTCAAATCCCTTGATTCGTCCTTGATGGAAGTCGATCCCAGAGACAGCCCCATTGGCTCCAGGAACGTACAAGCCGACCCTGGGAGCTTGTGGACACACACATTGATAAATACAAACTCTTTTGATTCTCCGTTTCCGGGTGCTTTCCCTTATTATTCGGTCTCACAGTCCCTGTATGTGACAAGCCGTTTCGTGCCACCAGGGAATACCTTGAAACTGCTAAGCGGCCAGAGGCATGCTTTCAATGCTTCGCAAGTGAAGGGCTTCCGGACAAGGTTCGCTTTCAGATGTTTCATGACCCCGGGTGTGTTACCCGCCACTTCGATGCTATTCATCTTAAAGAGGAACCACTCAAACGCAACTGTTGTGAAGTAGGCTTGCTACATCGAATGGCTTTCCAGCGCCATGCTTCTGATGTGCATCGCGTGCGGAGTCGCTCGCCATGCTCGAATCCGATGCAGGGACTTCAAAAACAAGAATAGACCGGCCATGAATCAACGAAGCCATCGTCTCGGTATCGGAACTGCCCGTGTGAAGCAGCACAAGGATCCAAATGTTAGGCAGGAGGCTGTGATGAGGACCGCTCTTTGTCAATTCTCGGGATTGGCCTAGAAGCTTGGGAAGTGGATTCCAAGTCTGTCTTCGAACCAACGAATTCCCTACCCGACTCAGCACTTAACGTTTTATGTATGCTACTTCAGTTTTGTGCAATCTAACCGGGTTGTATACATATGCACGATAAATCACGCAAAGTAGTGTCCAATCGTCTCTTAGCAGTGGCCCGCTCAAACTGTTGGCTCTCGGGTATATAATGAGCCTTGTGCCCCAACTCTGGCTCAGTTAGACTACTATTTTCCTCCCATCTGGTCAACCTAGCACCTAGGTACACATCTCTTCTTTTCAAGCCACGATGACCAGCCCTTCAAGCACGATTGTTATTGAAGATGACGAACTACCCCCAAGCTGGCGGTCAGCCAATTTACAGGTCCAAAGGACGTCTCTACGTACATCTCCTGAGATCCTGATTGAACCAAACGATGCTGCGAGTGGTAGCATAGAACCATCCCGCAAACGCAAAAGGGCCAAGAGGAAACAACCTGACACTCTGGTATAGCCTTCCCTCCAAGACACCCCGTTTTCCTGAGCTAATGATGGGACCAGGATACCTGTTTCAAGAAGCTGCGTAAGACATTTGACCAAAGAGATCAAGAAGTTGAAAAGCTCGATCAAAAAGTTGAAAATCTCGAGCAAGAAGTTGAAAAGCAGCAAAAGCAAGTCCAGGAACTTCAGAGCAAGCTTCCTACCCCCAAGCTGGCGGTCAGCCAATTTACAGGTCCAAAGGACGTCTCCACGTACATCTCCTGAGATCCTGATTGAACCAAACGATGCTGCGAGTGGTAGCATACAACCATCCCGCAAACGCAAAAGGGCCAAAGGAAAACAACGTGACACTCTGGTATGGCTTTTCCGAGACATTCCGATTTCCTGAGCTAATGATGGACCAGGATACCTGTTTTAAGAGGCTGCGTAAGACACTTGACGAAGAAGTTGAAAGTCTCGACCAAGAAGTTAAAAAGCTGCAAAAGCAAGTCCAGGAGCTTCAGAGCAAGCTTCTCCTACAGGAAGAGCGGCATCAAGAGGAACTTCAGAGCAAACTTCTCCTACAGAAAGACCAGCATCAAGAGGAGCTTTCTCGAATACGCATTCTGGACTGCAACATTTGCTACGAGCAGCCGGATCGTTGGCATGCGCGGGCATGCGGGCATTTGATTTGTGAGGCATGCGAAGAACGCCTTGATCGAGATTCATGCCCTGTGTGTAAAAAAGAATTTTCGGGGTTCATCGAATGCTTTCCATTTGCAGGATAGATGTGCATGTATTTTCTACTCAAGACCAAATTTGAGGTCGACGCACTTAGTAATTTTACTCAAAATCCTCTTTCATCAGCTTAAGAATGATTGTAGTTTATGAACACTGTGAAGTCTACAATATATTATCAGAGGATAAGGGTCGAGACCGTGCCAGTCGTGCGCCCTCGGGCTATTTTCAACTTTCTCATCGATATCAACGTCGTCCAACGGCTCAAGATTATCACTCTGCATCTTATAGTTAGTTCGAAATCAATGGAATATTCTAGTTTTCTTACAATTTCATGAGGTGGCCAGATAATGTGAGATAATTGAACTTAAAGATTTGAATATTATGACGGGGGAATGGGTAAATCTATGTCGTAGAAGACAGGTATGCTTATGCACCTTATCCACATTGCGCTTTTGCGCCTTATAACCATTACGCCAATTTCTTATGTCCGGTTAACACCGCCAGAGTCGAAAATTATCGGTGTACAATATTCAGGATAATGGAATATTCGTAGGGCTCGAAAATTTCGGGCTATGGATTTTACAATCACTTGAATTATACCGTGTCTTAAAATTTGCGCGCAGCAATTTTCTTGAAGGTCAAATACCCCGAACACAAAATTTTAAAGGGATCTTTTATTCATGATAACTTGTTGCCCTTCTTGGGTTTATGGCAAGCCATCAATCTGACCTATTTGCTCCATGTAAACAGGGACAGTTATCTGCGAGGTTCTTTGGGGGGCTGCGCCTTTCAGGCTGACACCTTAAAAGCATTGGCTATAACTAACTGCATCAGCGTACATTAGTCAGTGATTTCAACTTGATCTCCACATGTAGGGAAGATAGTATAGAGATCGCAGCACATTCAATCGATAAGCTCACCTTCATTTCCACATTGAACGAAAGACGGTCTGTTCTAACGACAAGTTTCGCGCCAGGAAACTTTTGAAGTCGGCATTCCGCATCAAAATCTCCACATTCCAGACCATGTAGTCTCGCAGCATAACTTCCAAGTTCCTCATATACTCACTATCCTCAAAAACAAATACCAATAGCTGAACAATGTCTCCCGTTCGTTCTTCAAATAGAGTAAAATCCTCAAGCAATCGTAGCAACCGATAGAAAGATAGGAGAATAAGAGAAAGCCAGCCTGTTCTGAATCCAAAACGATGAATTTCGGCGTGACTCAGAAACACTGCTGCATAGTTCGTGAAAGGGTCATTGTTTAAGTCCTTCTCAGATCCTGATGGTGGTGTATGGCCAAGTTCTGCTAGTTCTGCTAGCAGGATATCATAATTACGCAAAAGCCCCTTTGGGTGGAAGAGATTCCAATCTAGGCTAGAAGAATCCCATCTGTTCGCCTCTTCCTGGCATTGCGTTTCCCTATTTCCTGGCTGCGGAGTACCGTTCCCAGAAGATTGCGGAACGGGACATGGAGCAGAGTAATCCCCAGAGTATACAAACTCACAGCAACGACCAAAGACTTCCTCATCAATACTCTCGATCATCGCTGGCTCAAGGGCCTTTCTTGGAAAAGAACTTTCCAATGCCTGGTGAATTGAGAACTGCTTTTGGTTTTTACCAACAAAAAAATGAATGACATCAGATTGCAGGACTCTGCGCAATTGTTAGGAATTGGAACAATCTCTGTCTAAAAAGGGGCAAACTTAATTATGATATGCAAGCCGCATTATGTAGAGAGTATTCAGAGATAGAAAGATATTGGTCAAGGCGGCGGTATCGTTCAATTCAATAGTAAGATAGTAGAGAGAGAAAATATTTTCTTCGATATACTTTCTCTAGAAGGGAATTCTCGTGGCTCTTTATAGTGATCGGCTAGGCTAGCTCTGATTTCAGTCACGATCTAGCGCCCGCAGCGCTGTTATAATGTCGCCCAATAAAAGCCACTGCAGAGACCCGCTCCCACAGCAAGCTGATAAGCCAATGAAATCAATACTCACCAGGACAGTGTGGCTGTCTAGCTGAGAACCGCCGTCTATAAGCCACGGTTACATCGGTAGAGCCTCTCGCTATCCCCAGTGTGGTCGAATAAAAGCATACTGCGGAGACCACTACGGTTAATGATATCGCACCTAAGGGTACTCCTGGCCAATGATGACATCCTTGACTTTGGAGTGGGGCTGGCCTGTGTTTTGAATGTGGGTGAATGTTGGGCAGTATGTTGCATGAGCATTAAATGGGCGGCTCTCAGTTTCCGCTAGCCCTGCCCAATCAACGATAAGTGACAAGTCTAGTTCCCATGAGAAGGGTTGGGCAGCGATCTGCCTGGTCCGCCCCTCATCTGGTCTGCTGCCCCTCATGTTATTCACTTATATCCCCCCTATAAACCAACGCTGTGTTTCAGTATTAGCAGCCCGCTTTGCCCCATTCCTAAGTGTGGCAGAGATCCTTTGACTACGACTAAATCCAAAATCACCATGAACCCGCCAAATCAAGTCATAGATCCAGATGGTGAGGTGATTATAATACTGCGCATTGCAGACTGTCCGTTTGCACAGCCTTTTGAAAATACCGCTACTGGTAAAGCCTCTGACATACCACTGGAGATAAATAATGGTCTTCGAAGCACTGAGACATTGTTCAACTTTTCCACTTTCCGTTTCGAACTGCCAGAGCAGAGTCAGCCGCCTCCCGAAGAGAAAGCAATGAATGGTAAGGGGAAGAAGAAGAAAAGGAAGAAGGAGAGAAAATATGGGGAGACTCAGACCGCTCTTGACGAATATGCTGCCGAAGAGCCTGCTGCCGAAGAAGAGTCTGCTGCCTTTGAGCCTACTGCTGAAGAGTCTGCTGTCGAAGAAACCGCCACCGTTGAGCCTACTTCTGAAGAGCCTAATGCTGAAGAGCCTATTGCTGAAGAGCCTACTGCTGAAGAGCCTGCTGCCGAAGAATCTGCTGCTGAAGAGTCCGCTGCTGAATTTGGCACACTGGATTATGTCCGCATTCAAGTATCTGCGAAGCATTTAACGTTTGCCTCCTCGGTTTTCAAGAAAATATTGACTGGGGGTTGGAAAGAGAGTATTACTTACTTGCAGAAGGGCTCAGTGGAAATCACTGCAGAAAGCTGGGATACTGAAGCATTTTTGATTTTACTCCGTGCTATTCATGGTCAATACTACTATATACCGCGGAAGCTGACCCTCGAGATGCTCGCCAAGGTTGCTATGATAGCAGACTACTATGAATGCAAGACGGCTTTATATATCATGAAAGATATTTGGATCGATAACCTGAAGGAGAAAATACCTCGGACGGTTTCTCGAGATTTGATTTTATGGCTGTGGATTGCCTGGTTTTTTCAACTTCACTCTCAGTTCAAAATATCAACTTTGATTGCGATGTCCCGAAGTGACGACTGGGTTGTTAGCTTTGGACTTCCGATTCCTGCAAATGTCATTGGTAAGAGCGGGTCCCTTCTGAAAGCACTTCATTTCTAATTGAATGGTAGATTCAATAAACAAATGTAGGGAGAATGCCATCCACAACTTGGTAATTACCCTTCATGAAATACGGGGTACCTTCTTAGACGGCACTCGGGGCTGTTGTCTTGAGTGTCGCTCGTTCATGTATGGGTCTCTAAGTATGCAGATGCAGTCCAGTAATCTGCTTTCACCGAAGCCCAAGGTTCCCTTCTTGAATTTGAATTACAATGATCTGGTGCAAACTGTACTGGCCTTTAAATCCCCACGATGGTATGGCTCGAACACAAGTTATTCGAGTTATAGGTCCAGCAGTTTCCACGATTGCCCCGACGCATCCTTCACATCATTATTCGCGATACTGAAAGATCCTCTCGAGGGCTTGGATCTTCAAGATTTCACGGGATCATCGTTGGACAACATTTCTCCATGGTATCTGCATGCATGATTGAACTTAACTTGGTGCTATTCATTGCGACGGAGATATGAGGACATGAATGAAAGCCAGTCAGCTATAATTTATCGATTCGATCACCGCAAATACTTGCTTATCCCGGACATATCAGTCGATCTCAAAGGGATTATGGAAATATAAATTGATAGTTTTCTTGTTGCTACGATTCTAATGCCGCAACTGTCGGTTCTTGATATAGTGAAGGAAGAGTAAGCATCCATTCGTCATCAGCGGGTGGCTCCGGCGCTGAGATAGATCAGACTGGCGGTTAGTCCATACCAATCAGGCCGTTTAATGATACTCTCACAAAGGGTTGTGGTGTAATTCATAGGTTGGTAAGGAAATTTATTTCGACGTGTCATTTGAGGTGTCGGCTTTGATTGCTCTTGATCTAGCCTTTAATTCCACATTGAACGAAAAACAGCCTTTTGTAAAGACGGAACTCTTTCCAATAGCTTTGAGAAATCGGTATCTTGCATCATAACTTCCACATTCCACACGACATAGTCTCGCAGCACGGTTTGCATATCCTCTATTTGCCCCTTGTCCTCGAAACAAAATTGCAAAAGCCCTATGATTTCCCTAGTCCGGTCTTTGGATAGTTCGAAGTGTTCGAGAGATTGAATCAGCCGGTGTAATGACAAAACACGCAGTGAGGTCCAGTCTGCATTGTAAGCAAAACGGTTGATTTCAGCGTGGCACATAAACACATTCGCATAGCTATATCGATGATCAGTGGCCGAGTTTTCAGCGGCTTCCGCTCGTGGAGCCTGGTCAAGCTTTTCCAGCAGGTACCCATAGATACGAGGAAGCGTCATTGGATGGAAGATGTTGCGGATCAGATTCCGAGCATCCCATCGTCCCAATTTTGGCTGAGAAGATACTTCTTCGGTGCGAGGTTGCCCAGTATCACTTCCTAGAAGGTTTGAAGTGGGAGATGGAACATAATAATCGCCAGAGTACACGAACTCACAGCAACAAGCAAAGACAACTTCGTCAACATCCTCAATCATAGATGGCTGAAGCGCGCTGTCCGGGAAAGAGCCCTCTAAAGCTCTGTGAATCGAGAACTGCATTTTCTCTTTCCCAACGAAAATATGAATGACACCAGATTGCAAGATCCTTCGCAATTGTTAGAGATAAGAATTTATAGTGGTAATATGAAAGGCTTGCCTATGATACTCGAGCTGCATCTTTACGGTGGGATCGAATAATTTACTTCGATGCTGAGAGACCGTAGGGTTGCACAGCTTGGGCGAGAAGATTTTTCACCCAAAAGTAGGAAAGCAGAGAAACGAATTCCCATAGTGTTATATAGGAGAGGGGGGTCCCTTGCTCTGCGGTCATCCACGGTTCAGGTTCCTCAGGGTGTTTATTTGAACTCAATAAGAAATGTGGCCTTCATGGTGACCCTCCAGGCTAGCTCACTGTTGGGTCACTCTAGCGTCCCCAGAGCGCTGCTATACTGACATCCAATAAAAGCCACTGCAGAGACCCGCTCCTACAGCAAGCTGATAAGCCAATGAAATCAATCCTCACTGGGACAGCGTGGCTGCCTGGCTGAGAACCGCCGTCTATAAGCCACTGTTACATCGAGAGAGCATCTCGCTATTCCTAGTTGGGGGAATAAGAACCCACTGTGGAGACGAATACGGTTGAGGACATCACCCCTAGAGGTACCCCTGGCCAATGTTGACGTTCCTGACTTTGGAGTGGGGCTTCAAATCCCCGACGCACCTGCCAACACATGCATCGCTTGTCATCTGGGCGTCTCGGCCTGTTGGTGCTCTAATGCTCACGTATTTCTTCTGAACCAAAGATCTACCAAGATAATTGCGGCATCTCGCAAAGATACGGCTGGAGGCTACCTTGGACGTCATTTCATACAGGGGATAGCAAACAGTGGGAAGAGTAGGGTTGAATTTTGAAATTAGTTTTAACTCCGCACTCTTGTGATTTGATTCCCGGAACCTAAGTGGAGACATGCTAATCTAAATTTAGCTCTTTCCCTGTTGTATTCACTGGTAACCACAAGGAGTCATTGATATAGTACCGTAATTTCTTAAAGGAACTGATGGAATTATCGTGCAAACGTATCAAACAAAGGGAAGGTCCTAAAAATCTAGCGATATCCTTCTTTCATTCTCCCATGTTCTGGTCTCTTTGTCACGCGCAGTCTTCATCACACTCGTTCACATTTAATAGAAGGCTGCGGTGACGCTATAGTGAACTTATCCCGGTAGGCAACCTACTTTTTTGTACGCGTGGTTTCTTTTATCTTGTACTACAATTCTCATTTGTTACCAATGCACATAGAAATCCGGTACTTCCGAGAAGCTAATATGACTGTCATCATACTAATATTGCTTTGAATTATCAATATTGCCGTGAGCCAAAAAAAAAAGGGGGATTACAGCTCTCTGTGTGTACGTACGTATCTGAATCCTGGTCCTGCTGGGCCAGTCTAGACATCGATTATTCACCAAGACCACATCCCCAAAATATTTAAAACTGCGGGCACCATGGACTCTCTCCTGTCCCAGCAAAATCAGACAATGTGCTCTCTGCTGAGCCGGTCGCCAGCGGCGTCATAGTAATCGACGGTACAGTGCCGGCGTCTATCGCTTCTACTGGTGTGCCAGCCGTTCCTAAAAACTCTCGTCAGCAGCTATAGGCTGAGATGAGAGATGCGAGCAATTTACACGACAGTGGCACTCGTAGCCCCGGCAGGTGCTTGGCTAATGACCAAGTTGATGACACTCGTTTTCTCACTGGGATTGTTCGAATACATATTCGACGGGTCGAAAGTAACATTGCTGGCATTCATGATGAACCAAGAATTGCGCTGTCCTTGAGAATCCAATATGGAAAATAAGCTTAGAGGAAAAACGGCTGTTGGCATAGGTAGGTCGTGTTTGAATAATGCGGTTAGGGACCATGAACTCACATCAATTTATATTCCTTGCGCACATCAGAGCCCAGCTGCACAATGGCCATCTCGTCATCTATCTGAATTTTCTATGTGATTGTGATCGGGGTGCATAAGCGCTGGAATCATGGCCCCTGTTGAAACTTGATGTGGCCAGCCACGATCTAACTGTCCACTCAATGAACGTGCTTGCTCCGGTAAGTACATTATCGAAATCACCTAGGCTCAATCCAAGGGCAGGGCGCGTATTGTAACCCGCTAGCTATGCTATATGGAATTAGGTTTTTCGTATTCTGTCGCTATCGGTTGATCAGCTTGTAAATTCGTTACTTGGCGGCTTGACCCGGGCCGCATTTAGGCCAATAACAACAGCTCAAGGTTCTTAGTCATATCGCACCGCGATGAATAAAAATAGTACGCGCCATGACGCGTGCTCCGAAACGAACTCCAAGACTTGCCCGTGTCATAGGACCATAAATGTGCCCCGGAAGCCTTGTCCCACGCTTTTTGAGAACGTCTATCCAGTTTTTCCCCAAGCTTTGGACTTCCGTATCACAATCCTTAATCCCTTACAAAACATTCCCCTTGGCAACTTTTAAACGACGCATCTCCATCGCAGTTATGAGCACTTCGTCTCCTCCCACTCCGCCATCAAGGGCCTTAATAGATGATGAACGGCGATTCAAAACCATTACATTACCTTGTGAGTGGGTGGAGGATTATCGGCCAGGTGGTTATCATCCAGTCGTTCTCGGCGACGTCTTCAACCACCAGTACAAGGTCATCCGGAAGCTTGGCGAGGGCTCCTACTCAACGGTTTGGCTCGCCCATGACCTAAAGTAAGTCCATCTTTCGCATTTCTACTGCCGACGCTATATATCATCGTTACTCATTTCGTTTAGTAACAGTCGATATGTCGCCCTGAAGATACTTGTGTCGGAAATCTCGGAATCGACAACTGAGCTACGAATATTACGCCATATCATCGAATACGCACCAGAAGAAGGGTCCCGATATATCACGCGACTGCTGGACGAATTCGAACACCGCGGACCCAATGGCCTCCACAAGTGCCTGGTACTTGAGCCTATGGGCCCGAGTGTCAATACGATGGTCGAGGAGCTGCCGCAGTTCAAACCTCGTAGGCGAGGAATGAAGATCCGCTATCCGCTTCAGATGGCAAAGAGTATCCTTAAGCAATCCTTACAGGCTCTTGCATTTCTGCATGAAAATGGTATTGCCCATGGAGACTTCCAGCCGGGAAACATACTCTTCCCTCTTATCGATGTCGACTCGACCCCTGAGGAATTGCTCCTACAAGAGGAAGATGTGCAAGCCCGGTCGATCTCGCCTCCGGTACAGAGGCTGGATGGTAAACAAGATAAATGGGCGCCTCAATATCTTTGCGTTGCGCAGCCACTGGTGCCCTTTACTTGCTACGCCGAAGGGTTCAAGGTCAAATTATCCGATATGGGCGGTGGTCAGTCCCTCTACTATTCCTTTTTCTTGACGAATATTAATACTCACACCTCAATTCCCTGGACAGCTTATTTCTTTACCGACCCACCAACAAAGCCCGTTACTCCACTCGGTCTTCGAGCTCCCGAGTTGATTCTTACCGGAGCCGTCAACAATACCGTTGATATCTGGAGCTTCGGTTGCCTTATTTTTGAGCTAATTACCGGACAGCCGCTCTTCTGTATACCATGTTCCGAGATGGAAGATGACGATCATCTTCTCTCCCTCACCGCCCAGCTCGGTGCCCTCCCCGACGAGTTATTCAGGCATTGGACAACCTCGTCGCTCTACTTTACGCCCGAGAGGAAGCTCTTTAATTGTCAGCTTGGAGGAGTCGCTCCCGGGGAGGAACCGCTTATAGTGGAGCAGACGTCCATGGAAGAGTGCTTCGATCGGGCAGGCCCGGATCTCGATGAGGAGGAAGCTAAGAAAGTGAAAGCGCTTATTCGATGGATTTTGCAATATGACCCCGGGAAGAGACCTTCGCCTACGAAAATCTTATCAGATCCATGGTTTTGCGAGATTGACGTTGAGGACGACCCATCTAAGGTATCTATAGTCTAGTATCTTGCGTGGCTATGAGGAAGATATCTAAGTAGGCTGCATATCGTTTCGACGAGAGGACAGCGTAATGAATCACACACAGACAAACATACCGTATGACCCAAACATGTTCATATAGAGTACTATTACTGATAATTCACAGATGCCATTATAATCTCCATTACACTCCTTTTCAGTCTCCAGGGCTGTTAGCGTTTCCAAACCCTTCTCCACAACCTATCAGTCAGCCGTTGGTTGAATTTCCACCTAAAAAAGGCATCCCACTTGAGCGTGCAGTTGATTGTCTCCTGGGGCGGGCAGAATGCCGTCTGGTGGTGGCAGAGGTTGTTATTTGAGTGGCTTCATGCTGCGCTGCCAAGTATAATTCCTGGGAACTGCGGAGTTGAATGATCTTGGTCAATGGATTATGGTCGCCGTCTTCCACCGAGGAGATACACGGAAAGACATTGAGAAGATAAGGGCCATGGTCTTGTGCCACCGGTGTTGTGTTTTCACCAGCGAAAGGAAAGCGATCCCATTCATTGTCGTCGGGATCAAAAGGTTCTTCGAAATCTGTCTCGAACTTCTGTTGCGATCGCTGAATTGGAAGCCAAAATTCGGCCGCGTTCTGAACTATTGATTTGATTTTTGTACAAAACAAATCGTGCCGCGCTTCAGGAAATAGGCCATCCGTATACGAAGACATTCTCTGGACCACGGCTCGAATCTCCGCTTTTTGAGTCACGTGTTCCGCGCGCCGGTCAATGGAGAGAAGTATGCGACGGCAAAAAGCTTCTTTCTCGCCATCATTCTCTGCGAGATGACCGAGAGCCTCACGAAGACTGTTGCTCTCTGAAAGAAAATAGCTCGGTTTGAATATACGTCGGTCGATCTCTCTGAACAGAACAGCCAGGATCAATGCAAATCGTACCGCTTTAGCAGCCGAGGAGTTTGAAGGAATAAGAGGAAAGCTTGGTGGTAGGAGTATGTTGTCTGTCTTCCTAAGTTTCTCCCAGATAGGCTTCTCCTTTTGGTCCTATCAGTGACGAGCGTGAGGAAAGGTGCCCTAGGACGAACCTTTAAAGTATCTTTTGGAACATCTAGGTCTAGCAATGGAGATAACTCGCTCGTAGCAGAGGTCCAAAGGCTTCTGAATTCCGTGACTCTGTTAATGGCACAAGAAAAGTTAATTCACAAATAGTTGTATCTTTTTCGCGCGACTTACACGAAATTTTCATCAATGTCCGAAGATTGGATAGGAAATCCTTCCAGCCTCTGCATATTAGCCTTCGCTGCCTGCAGCTCTGTGTTCATTGAGGCATTAGCAGCCGCTAGCTCTTTGTTCTTCTCCTGCTCCGATGATAACATTGATTTTAGTTTCGATCCAGCTGCCTTCATTTGGTCTACCATCTTGTCTTTCTCTTTCAAATTGGCTTGCAATGTACTAATATCATTGGCGGATTGTGAGACTTTAGCGACCCCCTGCGAGAGATCCGATTCCAACTTTGTTATTTTCTGTTGCAAGGTCCTGAGATTCTTAGAAAACTCGGAAATTTTACTTTCCTTTTCGTCGACAGTAGCGCGAAGAGATTCGATTTGCGTCGAGAAGTCTCTCTGCTTTGCCTTTTCGTTCTCGTTGGCAACAAACATATCTTCAATCGTAGTTCTTTTTGTTTCCTTGATATCGAGAATCTCGCTTCGAAGCTTTTTTAGCTCTTCATCTTGCAAGTGATTCTGCTCACGCTGTTGGCTGATCTCGCCAAGCACGGCGGATGCAAACTGAGATTCAGAGCTTGACGCCAGTATACCCATATATTTGATGAAATTTTCTAGGCTGCCACTATTGACCAAAGGCAAGGAATCATGCTTGCCTGATTCCAAGGATGATGAATCGATCGATGACATAACGAAATATGGCTTTGATACACTGGCTTGAGGGCGTCTGGAAGGACCGAAAAACCGACTGGCCTCCAATTTGCGTCAGAGAAGACAGGGCTTTTATATTTCCGTATTTATTTCCTAAGCCAACAAACTAGGTATCATGATGAGGGGAAGGAACGGTGATGCGGTTCATGCATGCAAGTGCAGGGTAGTCTGCGACGTGTTCTCGACATGCATATGTCGAATAACCAAGCTACCACGTGTCACTCAGAACGTGGTCGCATCACTGAGGCTGCTCCAAGTTCTGTATTTTTATTGACGAGATTGCCGAAGATAATTCCCCAATTTAGGACGGATTATATCTGATAAGGTACTGTCTAGCGTCCCCAGAGCGCTGCTATACTGACATCCAATAAAAGCCACTGCAGAGACCCGCTGCTACAGCAGGCTGATGATCCAATGAAATCAGTCCTCACTGAACAGCGTCCGGCTAAACCGGCGGTCGCAACCCGTATGGTCACCTCTAGACCATCTCAGGATTGGTCTGGGCCTAGAATGATTGGACTAGAAGAGAAGGAGCACGAAGAGCCAGTCCATATGACGTGTGGCCTTCTGTGTCGCTTGTGCTCTTCAGCAGGCCCTACTGTGTTTGATTCCCTCTCAAGAGGATTTTCCTATATGCTGAGCCCTCTCGAAAGGAGTTTCTTAATCTCTGCCTTCCAAGTGATCCTGACTCCTGAAATGAGCTAGCTAAAAACAATCTGAGAAATTCGGTGGAGTCCCGGCGATCTCATCGGCCTGGCCTGGTTTGCTCTGATATCCGCTCGTACGTTCTACTAGAGTACCTGCAAGCCTCCACCACCATCTACCGCGGCGAACATGGTAGCCTGTTACCCTATCGCGCCGGCACTGCAGTGATTTTGAATAGCGGGGATCGTCCCAATAAGCAGCGAGGATACTATTCAGCACTTGAGTTGTATTGGCCTTTGACGAGGAACAGGAAAGGTGCCTGTTTGGGTGTCTGCAAAGCTCCTCGTAATTGAAGTATAGTAATACCTGCCCGATACGCTTTGCGATGGGGTTCAGATAAGGTGATTTCTGCTCGTAATCAAGCATTCGAAGGTAGTCCGCAGCTGCATCTATGCCTCTCCATTGTACTGGAAGTCCCAGCGCCGTCAGTTCAAGTGACTTATAAGAATTCCAATGGTCAAACAGTGGACGTAGTATTTGATCGAGATCCTTCGCGAAGAGGGAATGGGCGCTAGTGTCGAGAATACCCTGAGTTCGATTGTCATCGAGCGTAGCATCGCAAGAACGCAGTAAACATTTTAAGCTTTCCTCCGAGGGATTAAGCGTCATTGGAGCGACTGGATGGTCTCCTCGGGTGCTGATGGGCTCATTCATGCTTTCTGCTTGAGTATCCGAGAGCCGTCTGAATTCCAGGGGAATGGGTTGCTGCCTCACACTAAGTTCTTCAACGTCAAAAGAAGGCGGCGTCGGATAGCATAAAAGCCCTTTATCGAAACCAGGCGCGAAGACAGGTGTGGGCGACGCTATCGCGGTGTCTGGCTCCGAGTTGGGAAGCGTGCTTTCGTCTGAATTCGGATAGGAAGTAAAAGGCGTCGAATGAGATGGTGTTACATCGCCAGGTGTAAATGTGTTCGCGGGTGAAGTCATTCCAAGGTGTGAATGAGAATTACTGGCGAGAATTGGTTCGCCCATGGGAGAAGCACTTTCTGAGAGTGTGTCGGTAGTGAAGAAAGAGCAGTCCGCTAAGCCAATGTCGGTGTTCTCCGGTGAATTCAGATAATCCATCCGCGATAGAGAATCAGCGAACATTGATGATGCGTCGGGTGTCGGACAAGGGCTGACAGGAGGCTGAGGTGGTAGACATGGAGCGGGTTGAATGGCATCGGTGGAGCAGTTCTCTTCAAAGACGGTGAATAGTTAGATAAGGCGAGAAAGATCGGTATCGAAGTCAGTATTACCTGATGAAACCAAACTATCCTGAATGGGTTCTGATACCAGAAAACCATCCACAAATCCAGCAGACTCGAGTCCAATAGCCACTGTGTGCATCTGAGGCCTCGTCAACTTCCGAAGCTGTTCCAAATCAGCTCCAAAGCGCCGAACGAGCTACCAAAAGTTAGAACGAAGAATATTAACTGTATAGAGTGACTTACAGCTGAAAGATGCTTCCTATCCAAAGTGGAAGGGTTCACCGCCGCATCGTGTTCCTGATACGTCAGCTACCAGCACCTGTGAGTGCCTAGGGAGAGAGTGCTCACCTCGAATTTGACCGTGACACCAAACGAGGTATGGCAATCGTTTCGATACGTTGACGAGAAACACGACCCATCGAGGGCAGTCAGCATATGCCATCGGGTAAAGCCAGCCCATTTAGCGCGCTCCAAGACTTCCGCCATCTGCCCCTTGTCTAATAGTCCGACTTTTTCCAGGCTTTTGCCAAAACGGTTCACCAGCTATTCTTGGATGAGCACCGTTCACAAGCGATGTGAGGTTCACTTACATCAGAGGAATCATCTTCATTCCACTCTTGACCGCATTTCGGGTAAGAATCCTTTAGAATAAATGAGAGGAAAGTTATTGAGTTAAAGAATGGGCATTTACCTGGAGACCGACGTAGAGAAATGTCATTGAGCTTTTGACAGCCCAAAAAGGCATTCAGGTATGACAGATGAGGAAATGAAGGCGAGTTGTTGCTGATGAATTTCGACACGGAAGGAGAGGACGCTGTTTGGCAGCCAAGGAGAGAACGCCAGCCTGACTTCCTGGAAGAAGAGGGAAGCAAGAGGCGGCAAAGGGCTTTATAAGGGCTTTGGGGCAACCGACCCTCCAAAAAAGGAGGGTCTCTAAAAAACCACGTTGAAATCGTTTAAATCGGCGCAATCGTGGTCCGCTAGGAAGGACAGGGGCGCAAGCGCCAGGTCGCTGCAAGAAAGACTCATGATGCACGCGCCCCGAACCTTTTTGACACACGAAAGCATAGAATTACTCAGAGCGACAGAAAGGTTCTCACCCCAAAAGGAAGTTGGGGGTGATGAGTGGGTGAGAAATCGGTGAAGTGGGTGAGCGCTATCTTACGCAAGAATCTCTAACGGGACGCATGGGCCCTGAACCCACTCAGTTTGCCAGCTCGCACCTCGCATCGGAATCAGGGCATGTGGCCAATCAGCTGGCACCAATGCCTTGACTGAAACGGACCACGGTCAATTTTCATTAGACTCTCCAACATCAGAAAAGGAAGACAGACTTTGCGAAATATACGAATAAAATATGATTTCTAGACTATGAACTATTCTAACAGCATCCGCGCATCCTTTATCAAAATTCGTAATAATCCGCGTAGTTTTCCTACTCAGGCTGATATTCCAGCTCTGAAAGCTCAACACCCTGGTGGAGATAGCCTCTTGCAATGTCGCGTAAGCGATCTCTAAGACCATCGCTTGCGGAAACTATGTGAATATTAGAAGTAGTGATAGCCATGAGTTGATAGAAAATCTGCTTACCCATTACAAGAGTTCGACCTGGCTCATCCGGGATGTTCGGCAGTCTCTTTATCTGACTCCCAGATGCTTCGGTTGAGATTATTTTGCGATAATCAGGTAAGCCATCATAATAGCATATACTTTCATGTTTTCCAACCGGTGTTCTGCTATTTGCAAGACCGTGCTCCACGTAAATGGATATGCTGAGTATCTAGTGTAGTATTTCGTCAGTGACAAGGACAAACTCCGTGGAAGATTTAACCAACATAACCCTTATCTACGATATCATCTTCAAGGACATCATCGATCTGCTCTTCGACCGTGTTCACCATTTCTTCCTCATTAGCTTCGGTCGGATGAAGGACTGTAGTATATGCACATACCGATGGAATCTACCTGCCAGACCAGATGCAGTCGGCGAGTATGGGACGTACATGTATTGTAGCCATGAATCATTTTCTTGAGATACGGGATCGAAGTCGCGATTCCAAATCCGGTCGCAATTATCAGGGTGGTTTCGTAGGGATCGACGTCCTCGGTGAGCCCATGAGGTCCAGTAAATAAGGCTAAGAATGATACCGAGCAATCTGTGGGCAGCGCACCATGGCGTACGAGATCTGCAGAGAAGCCATTTCGAGGTTTTACAAGTAGCTTCAAGGTATCCTGTCTACCCCTGGACCAGGATGTGATGGTGAAAGGGTGCGTCTGAGTCCATGACCACAAACTTACCGACGGCATCCAGAGGTTGATGTATTGACCAGGCTCAACATGCACTGGTCGAGGTAAAATGATTTGGATATTTGCAGCTGTGATTCTGGGGAGGCTTTCCCCTGGTATTTTTTTACTTGTGGATGATACAAGGGCTCGAGGAGCACCACGGCCGGAAAATATCCCGTTGCGATATAGATGGTTCGCCAACTCCAGAAGCGTTGTTAGCCCCAGGATTCCCAGTGTCACATAGACGTACAGTCTCGCTGAGCTAGTGTGGGTGGGAAAATGCTGCCAGGTGCCATAGACAAAAAGTCCGGCAAGTATCTGATGGCTTCGGAGAAAGATTTCATAAGACCAACGACGAAAGTATGGAATGGAAAACAGAGCTAGGATACCGAGTGCAGAAGCACCCTACATCTGTTAGCAAGGCCAAATCCACAATGTATTGAGAGGGGTGCATACGATCACAGTGAGCAGGTTTTGTGTCTCAGCGAGAGGAAACCTAAATGTTTTGCCTTGAAGTTCGGCGATAATGTGGAATGACAGCAGAGCAACAGCTGTCCAACCGGTTGCTCGATGGATCTTACGGCAAGTACGCCACGTGATTCCAAGCAGTCCGGCCAGGAAACCAAGGTGGGCGGTTGATAGAGGAAAGATCATGTTGATGAGGGCCAGCTCGCCTGCCCGGCGGCCCGAGTCTACCAGCGATTCGGTACGCAAAAAGACCAGAGCGATGTTGACGGCGATGTAAGAGACATGAACGAGAATACCAGCTCGAGTCCATGGTCCAAGGATTTGATGCCTTCGAACAAGGACAGGGAGGGTCAGATGTCTAGAAAGTAAAACAGAAAATGATTCTGTCCAGTCAACTAGGACATAGCGGATTTGTATCAGAAACAGGGCCAGAAATATGCCGCCCGCAGCAATCGCGTAAATGGCAGGTACCTCCATTCTCTATGTGGAGATGTAACGATGTGATTGCGACTTCGAAGGAAAGGAGGGGGCAGGTTTACTTGACGGAGATGAGAAAATAAGTGCCATTTTATGTCATGAACGGTCACTGAGGAAGCCTTCGCTGCGGTGGGCCTCCCTGTGGGGAAGAGGGTGGCAGGGAAGTGCACCTCAGTTAACTGCCATGGCCCTCAGGGACCCAGCTGGGAATATATAATGGGCTGTTCTAGCTCGAGCCAGATGATATTTTCTTTTCGGTGTGTATTTTATGCTGAAGAAACCATGGTCGCCAAACGTCAGTCAGAGAGTGTTAGAGCCAAATCTCAGCAAAGATATAGACGTAAGCGAAGTTTGTTCAAAAAAGCGAAGGAATTTTTCCTGGAATGTGAATCCGATGTGTTTGTGGCCGTCCGAATCCGAAAAAATGGGCAAATATATATATTTGATTCCTCCATGCAGAACCAATGGCTCAGAGACCTTTCGAATCTGGTACATGTTGTTCCTTGTACCTAAATCAGGTATCGTCTGACTAACTACTAGTACAGGAGTCTCAATACCCTCGTCCTATCCACGAATCTAGTGAAAACCTAGAAAAATCTTTACCTGACGGAGCCTCAGACGGTCGAATCGACCTACCCGATAAGCTATAGATGTTGAAAGACAAGTGTCGTGCTTAATGACCGAGAATAAACACAAGCAACGAAGGATATGATCAGGTACAAATCTTGTGGGCGTGGATATTAAAGTATGTCAGATTGAGATCAGTAAAAATTGTTCCATTCCCACGCTCAATAAGCATAGAATGTGAAAGAATGATAAACTTTCCATTCCCAGAGCTCGTAAGTCATATGTAGTGAATAACCGATCATAAGGGCCTCGCCGAGTGGCAGCTGAAGATTGCTTATTAAGCGGTCCTGAATCAGGACGTATTAGGTAAGCATCAATGGACAACGAAAAAGTGCAGTAACGCACTGATCAACGCACGTGACGAATTGGGAAATGAAATGACGTGATAAGACCCGTCAAGCCTGCCAGACAGCACTGTGTGACTCATACCAGGTCCAACAACCATGTCCCAGGGTGTGTTTGCATTTTCTGCCGGGAGGAATAATCCCTGCCTTGCTCCCTGAGTGCTCCCTGAGTGCTCTGAGCACCCCGCGATTATGTTGTAACTTAACGTTCATCATTGGTCCACAATACCAGTCACATGATAACTGCTTTAGCTGACAATGACTAATCCTGTGTGATTAACTCACAAGATCGTTTTTTCCTTTCCTTAACAACTCACAACAAGACGAAAGAATATGGTCATTCACTTCAACTATGGAGGTTGAATTCGTCAAACTGTTGCGAAGTTCCTTTCATGCCCTCGGCCACTTGCAAAATGTTGTGTAAATCCTTCTATCCCGTGTGTTTCGACTTTACGAACACAATGAATCCCACGATCAGAGGAGGTGAGCAGAGGGTGAGCAGAGGGTGAGCGGAAGGTGAGCCGAGAAAGAGTGGCACCCACTCTGTCCTCGCAGTCGGCGTTGCCCCCCTCCCCCCCAAAGTGCACCAGCGATCTCTAAGTGCTCTCGATATCTCGTTTATCACTTGCCATCGAATTCCTTGGTCCTCTTTAGAAGCTTTTACCCTTGAAATGCTTCAGATCAAGTTTTCTCTCAATGTGAGCTAGCCACCGAATCGGAACTCGCACCATCTGACTCTTCTAGGCCAATCACTATGGAGAACAAGGGAGCTTCGACTTCTTACCTGGAGAAAATTCAGAGAAAGAGGTAG
>JAHAQQ010000144.1:0-33475 GCA_019190355.1 Penicillium palitans
AGGTGAGAAGCCATCTAGCTAAGTCCTGCAAACATGAATCACGTGACAATCACATGCTCAATCACGTGGTTCCAACAGCACTTCTCATTCCCCAGCAACAGCTTCCCGATCATCAACACAAGAAGACGGAGAAGTCTGGAACTGCTTGAATAATTGGAGTTGGCAGAAAGGGTGTGCTGAAACTTTCCATTACTGTAGAATGGTGCCTGCCTACAGCCATAGATCATGGGCTTCCCACTCCTAGTTGGCTATTGTTAAAAGATTTCGTTTCCTGGAACCGCAGCTTATGAACCTGATATTACTTTTTCATCTTTATCATGGACGCCAAGATGGCAAGTCCTGTTTTTTAATATTGCTTCCATATTATTTCACAGATTGTTCGATGAATACTATCCCAATATCCAGCGAACTACAACTAAAGTTCCGAAGATTTAAGGTCTCGACATAAATAGTGGCAAAGCGGAAGGTACCTCCAATTTGTATATAAACCCCTAACAAAATTAAGTCACTTTTATCATATTATACTTTATACATCTAGTATATTTCCAAGGCTGATTCGCAGGTATTGAATTAGAGATAACTAGGAGTACATAAAAAATGCGGTTCAAAGAATACAGCGGGTCAGCGGGTCTATGTCCGCAAATAGGATGCTATTGCATGGCATGCTTTGCCATGCATTTCCCAAAAACTGGTTGGCCCAAGGGAGAACCACCACCTCTAAGAAACCAGACAATTAATATGGGGAATGAGTGGGACAAGTCTTTGTGAATCTACCCAAACAAAGAAGGTGAGGATAAAAGATAGGGTATCTGAATAGGAAAACCGTAGGGGTGAGATGTTTGGGGGTCATGGTGCCAAATGAGAAACGAAGGTGCGTGAAAAGTCACCATGTCAGGGAATCAAGTTCACTTTTTAGGGCAACACTGGCCTCCTCGGGCGCAGTTTGTGTCACACTCCAGAAGGCATGCTTGAGGATCACCCTCCCGAAGACTGCCAGCCCGACTGGGAACGTGGTCATCGGTATCCCGAGAGGACGATGCTTGTCCATTGTCTTCGGTGTCACTTTCCGGTGCGAACTCGGGTTGGATAGTCGAGGAGTGAATACCGTAGGCATGGAGACAGCGTCTCACTTGTCTGGCCAGGCGCATGTACCTCTCGGAACCTTCACCCTTGATTTCGGTATCGACTTGGAGATGAATTGAAGCCACGATCTTGGTGTCACTGAGTTGCCAAACGTGTAGGTGGTGTGAACCAATGACACCGGGAAGACCCTCTATGTCCTCCTTGATGTGATCAATGCTCATACCGGGGGGTACGGCCTGAAGAAGGATACGCGAGGCAGCTTTGCACAACGGAATGGCGGATGCAAGAATAATCAGTGTGATAACGAGGGAAATGCCCGGGTCGACGTAATAGCGCCATTCGTAGTCCGTCAACCAGATAATAAGCGCGGAAACGATCACACCGATATTTCCGAGGGCGTCTCCCATGACATGGAGGAAGACACCGCGCATGTTGAGGTCGTGATTGTGACCCTTCTTATGGTCCTTCGGCTTGGGTTGAGCATGGTTGTGAGATTTGTGAACATCTTCATCGCGGTGGTCGTGGACCTTAACTGGAGCTCCCTCGTCATCGGTGTAGTTGGTGGCGCGATCACGGTGGCTCAGAAGACCTGAACGCTCAGTTGGGATCTCATCCTCATCATGGCCATTCTCCGAATCCGATGATTGTTCATTTCGGTATTGGCTGGCGGCGATAATGCCTTGTCTCAGTCTCTCGGGAAGTACGGGAATATCGTCGGGGCTCACGAATCCGCGTCCTGTGCTGTATCTCCTTGAGCCTCGGGTCTGGGTGTCGCGTTGTTTCCGGGATGGTTCGGTGGCAGAGTGCGTGAGGGAGTTTTGAGGCAGGCTTGCGGGTCCGCCAAAGCCAGCGGTAGCTCCCGCCATGTCCTCACTCTGATCGGCGATTGCGGTGTGATCGTGATCATGTTCACCAGCCTCGATGTCATGATCATGGTCGTGTTCGTCGTGGCCGTGACCGTGGTCGTGGCCGCCGCCGGGTCCGTGGGAGTGGTCGTGGAATAGCGCCAATCCAATGAGATTGGAAGCTAGGCCGAAGCAGCCAACAATGCAAACAAATCGGGGGTTTTGCACTTCCTGGGGTTCGAACAATCGCTGGGTTGCTTCCAGGAAAATCGACATGCACAGGGCGACTAGGAACACGCCATTAACCAAGGCACCAAGTGTCTCCGCTCGTTGCCACTGTATGTAAAAATCCAATTGTCAGATCGTCCTTCGGGGTTGGTATTGGCCATCGACTTACGCCATAGGTGTACGTGTTGGAGGTGGTCTCCCTGTTTGCGACCTTGACTGCCCATAATCCGACACACAAGGATAAGACATCATTCAACTATTCGGGTTAGCTTCGGCCAGAGAGCAAGATCGTAAATGGCAGCGTACCATGTGGAAGGAATCGGCGACAAGGGCAAGGGAGTGGACGGCATAACCTAGGAAACCACAGTCAGAACCCGGTCGCATACGCTCAAGCTGTCAAGATACGAACCAGTGATTAATTCAAGCAAGAAAAACGCTGTGTCGATGACCAGCAGGATCAAGATCCTGTTCGTTTTGGACAGCCCCATGATGGTAGCTTGCGGTTTGCGGCGCGCTCGGTGAGAGCTCCACGGGATAAAAGGGGTGAGAGTCGAATCAGTAGAATACAGAGAACCTGTAATAGAAATGGGAAAAGAAAAAGGAAAAAGAGAATGACAGAGAGTTAGACAAGAGGAGGGGTTCAAAGGACGGCAAAAAATAAAAGCGGCCGAAGATAATCAAAGGCCGTTGACGCAGTGGAGCTCAAAATGGCTAGGGCGGAACCACCTCCGGTCTAGTCCGTGGTGGCGACACTTATCTTCTCTTTCACTTGGGACTTTTGTTAGCACTTTGTGATTTAAACAACTCGGTTTCACCTAAATATATGTCTCAAAAGAAGCATTAAAGAAGAAACAGTAATTGGCTTCGATTTATAGCCAATTTTTCTCTATTTCTTGTCTTCGCAGCTTGATCTCAAAGACCTCCGGGGCCCACCTCCCGTGCTCAAGATCGGCCTAGCCTTATGGGAAATCTCCCATTGGATCGGATCTTCATTATTTTGTTGCGACCTCCGAACCAATCCATGAGTCAATTCTTTCCTATCCTTTGATCCTGGTATACACTGTTTGTTCTAACCGCATGTGGCTGTATCTCCTTTGAGAACCCCTACGAAAGCACCCTTTAATGCATGGGATATCCTATCACACCCGAAATTATTATGAAACCAACTGGTTCCAGTGGGACTGATCACTACAGCTGCACTACGGATGTTATAGGTATGTGTAGGTAGGTGAACTTTCACTCCTCTGTTCTCTCGACAATACCCGCTTATAGGCCTAACTCTTGAGGTACTCACTTCGCTAAGCTCTTGAGAAACCTTGACACCAGAATATCGCACAACGTGAAAGCCCTAACTCGTAGTTTTCTCTATAGCCTAGCACCTTTAGCGCTATTTTTTGGGTTTGGTTTTGTGGTTTTTTTTAATATGGACCTAGAACAAACAGTGGGGGCCAAATCTAGCAAGCAGTGGCTTTGCCGCTAACCTGAAAGTACTCACATATATTTCACGCCACAACGACATCTATCTATTTTGTACATTTCAGCGATGACTGTACTGGGTCCCCAACACCAGATATATACAGTTTCCTTGGGTTACTACGTGGTATTGTAGCAGCAACCAAATATATGCTCGCATGTGGTGTCTTTCATGCTTCTGTCACTAAACTAGTCACACAAGCTATTTGGCACTATTGGGAACCTATGTGGGCTACAAGATTCATTACTTGATGAGAACAACAATCCCCACTGTAGCAGTGTTTTATGTAAAACGGCCTACTTGTTCCTCCACCGTACTTCGTACTTCGTATACATTCCACTTTCTATCCGCTGTCGTTTTATCCGCGTAACTACCAATGTTGACCAGGAAATCTCTCAACGTCCAGTGGCCTTTTGGGGGTATTATCATAACCCCATGGGGCTGTAAAGCAGCCTCAGATATGGTATTAGATAGCTTATAATATGTCGGTGTAGCCGGTAGTGAACATCCTATCCACATGCCGGATGGCAATATATATAATGCTCCTGCATAGTTATGGTGACATCAGAATATATGTGTAAAATGTCAAAATTGATATCAGTAGAAGCAAAATAAGCAATTTTTATTACTACTAGATTAGTCTTATATATTTAAAACAAAGAATGGACCAATTGCGACGACGATAGATGCCCCTAATGAGGCTGAAGCGGCATCGAAAGTGGGTCTGACTTAGCTTTCAATTATAATGCACATCTGCGCCAAAATTTCCATAACAGCACGGCCGGCTGGCCCAATGGCAAGGCGCTTGACTACGAATCAAGAGATTGCAGGTTCGATCCCTGCGTCGGTCATCTCTTTTTGTTTTTTGAATCATTTTTTTGGGTCTAAAAGTGGCCCCGGTCTTTGGTGGTGGGGTGGTGGGGTGGTGGGGTCTGAAACTTTTCTATGAAGTGGCATATGAGCTGCCTTGAACTATCTTCCATGTCGATAAGATGATCAAGATATTTGAAAGAGCTAGACTGTATAACAAGCATGTTTGAAACCAAAATTATCTTACTTAGAAATGGATTGGTTGTGTCAAGGGATTTTGCAGTGAAGTAGGATCCTTAGTACATGCATGATAGCTAAATCTACCCTGCACTGTGTCAGTGAGAACTGATACTCCATTCCAAGTTGGTCTCTGGGGTTGTTTTCGTTTATCAAACCATATTCTCATCGACACTTCATCTTCACTGGTAAGATGGCCGAGTTGGTCTAAGGCGCCAGGTTAAGGTATACCTTGACTCCACAACTAGCAATAGTTTCCTGGTCTCGCAAGAGGCGTGGGTTCGAATCCCACTCTTATCATGTTCTTTTTGCTTTTTGTTCATATCACTTGCTTTTTGGTGCAATTGATGAAATTTTGCAATAATCGTGGGATATGGCGTTGTCGGGAGAAAATTTTCATTTTTGTGCGTCCAGTATGCACGTCGGCAAGTACGTGCTTCACTCTAAATTGGACTGGCTAGTGTATATACAACAAGCAAAATTTCGTATATTAATTGAAACCGATGACGGGTGATTATCACAGGTAAGCTCTCTCCTTACTATGGACCGGGAAGGCTGGGATTAGCAGAGTCGGATTTTTCTTTTGATTATGACACAGGTCAGATAACTTGGGTAGACTAAACTGTATTGGTTTACTACAGCGAGTCATATAACCTATAGGTAGCATTGACGTTACCTGTAGTGAGAATAAATTCCTTGGTTTCTAATATAGGTAGATGGTGATTATCATTCAAAGCCTCATGCATAGTGCCAAAATTGGGCGATTATTCTTGAAGTTACTTCGGGACTTCACTGAGACACGCAGTACCAAATCTATGTTATAATTCCTTTGTTCTATGTAATGTAACCCTAGTTAATATAGCTTCGGTCTATGTAATACACAAACTCCTATATATCTAAGCAAGCTTCTTGCGAACCTGCAAGATTCTCTGGGTTGCAGCAGAAAATGACTTCTGGTCCAACGACCCATCTTCCAACGCAGCAAGCAGAGAATTAAATATATCTTCTCCCTGCGTGACATCCCTCTTAGCCGCAAGCAAGATATCAACACCAGCCTGCGCAGCCAACAAACCACGAGCAGCCTGATCGCCAAACGCCTCTAACGCTCCCGCCTCAATAGCATCGGTGATAGTGACACCTTTGAAGCCAAGTCTACCCCGCAACTCATTTTGGATAATAGTCTTGCTCAGCCCAGAGGGATAGGTCGGGTCCAAAGCAGGATAGATAGCCCAAGAAGTCATGACCATGTCCACACCTGCCGCAATGGCCGTAGTATACGGCGCCATATCCACCTTGCGCAGCTCCTCGAGCGTCAAGTCAATGGTGACGGGCTGTAGATCTGTATTCTCGCCTGCGCCTGCTGCACCAAGACCAGGGAAGTGCTTGGCAGATGCGACGACACCGGCTGACTGTTGCGCGCTGATGAACGCAGACCCGCATGTTCCGACGACGCGGGATGAATTGCTGAAAGAGCGCTGGGGGGCATCGGCGAAGTCTCCGGCCTCGCGATAAACATCCAATACAGGCGCCAGATTGACGTTGTTTTTGAATGCCTCTAGGGTGCTCGCGGCATCTTTGCCCATCTGTGTCGCTGCTGCTTTCGGATCGGCGGCTTGGCCGATTTGCTTAGCGCTCTCTACTGGTCCGCCGGCCAATCGACGCACTTTTCCGCCTTCTTGGTCCGTCATGATGAACAGAGGACTGCCTGAATAGTACGGACTCTGCTTATAGGTCTCTTGGAAGTTGTCGATTGTGGTTGTGAGGTTATCACCGACATTTTCGCCGAACAGAATGATACCGCCGACTTTGCCTTCCTTGATCAGGTCGAGGAGATGGGCTGGTGGTTCGAGGCCGGGGTAAGAGAAGATGACATGGTGACCAATTTGCGCTTGAAGATCGCTTGGAGAAGCAGCCGAAGCTGAAGGCGCAAGAGCGAGGAAGAAAGGGAGAAGAAGCTGTGTGGAGAATTTCATTTTGATTATAGGCTGTTTAAACTGTCCATCTTGTGGTTATCATTATTGCCTATATAGCACCTCTCGCGGTTTGTGAACACTTTGGGAACTCCCATTTTGATTTGTGATTGCGTTAGATTGTCCAAATTGTTGAGGTTGCGAGGGATGTTACATTGATCGTCACCGAAGATTCCTAGAAGGGGAACCCCCGCAGTGAGGTTACTATCTGACCTCGGTATTTGTGGCATTTAGATTGATTGTTTCATGTCACCTTCTTCACCAAGGATACGAATTCGAAAAGGGGGCTCTTTGAGGTTCCCTAGTCTACCGTTTTGCGTAGAAAGACGATCTCTACCGTATGTTGTATGTTGTATAGCGATATATTGATTTATGGAAGTCAAGTTTATCTCTTTGCCGACATGGAAAAAGTAAACAGTGAAAAAAGTCGTAAGCAGTATCTGGGATTCTATCTCAGTGCTCAACATCTCAAATGCGAGTTCTTTATGGTTTTGAATAAGAGTTCACCTGGAACATGCAGGTGGGAAATCTTATTTCCATGAGTAATCACTTTATCTCAAGGACCTGTATGGAGAAGAATAGGCGTCGTGCATCTTGAAATTGTACATCTTTTGTATGGCGCACCGATACAAAAAGATTTGACACACACAAAGTAAACTAGTTAACCTTGTGACTACCTTGGGATAAGAGAAGTAGCCATAGACAGAAACAATGTTCGGGGATACTGCGATGGCAAAACGACTTGAGTATGTAGCCAAAGGTTAGATAACTATCGCATCGTGACTATGAGGGATAAAGCTGCGCTTGAACTCAGCCTAATGACATTCTATTTACTTTTCTTTTCTTTTGGCTATATACTCAAAAAGAAAGGAACAACACAAAACAAAACAAAAACAATCAATGACTGTGGTGACCCTCAATTAAGTCCTTCGCAGCAACTTTTCTGCATTCCTCCATCACCCTCAATTGCTCAGCAACCTCGCCCAGTCTGCTAATGACCTCCTGATTCCCGCGTGTAAAAGTAAATATCACGTAAGGAATTCCGACGTCGTCGCAGAACTCCTTTACATACTTCTGTGCCCGGCGCAGATTATGTCTCGGGAGACGAGGGAACAAATGGTGCACGACTTGGTAATTAAGACCGCCATGTATAAAGTCCAACCAAGGCGGGCAATCGACGTCCATCGTCGTCCGCACCATCTTTTGAGCAAATGACTCGTGGACACCCCCATCGGCACTCGACATGGCAAAGTGACTTAGTGTAAGTTGGACATGCAACGGAGCGGTGACCATATGCGAAATGAACAGGAATGCGATGCGGGATGACCACATTGGGATCGAGAGGTATAACGTTCGGTAGCCGTACCAGTACCAGAAAAACACCTGGCCGGTCATTTCAAGGTAGCGATGCCACCATGCCGAGCCTTTACGAGGCGCTTGCTTCGGATCTAGTAGATATGACCATGCTAGGCGGTATAGGTTGAAACGACCCATTAAGAGTATGGGATAGTAGAGGTAATGCTGGTGCTTGATAAACCACCGTGCCGCAGCGTCGAAAGGCATAACGCGGTCGTAGTAGGTCGAGTGTAAGGAACCAAAGAATCGAGGAGAGATGGCGAAAAATGGCATATGTTGGATATCCGGATCGTGCTCGGGCGAGTTGGTTGCTATGTGATGCACGTTGTGATTGCGTTTCCACCAACCGACTGAAAGACCACCGATGAAATCTGCAACGAAAATACCAATGCAAGTGTCCGTGTGGAACCCATGTGTTATGCTTAAATGACCGGCGTCGTGAACGAGGAATGAAAGCAGGTGCCAGAATAAGCCGAGGAAAAGGCTCGAAAGGGCGTAATAGGAATAGTGAAGGCATGTCAAGAAGAGAACAAAAAGAGTCGAGTATCGGATAAATTCCACAGCGTAGGAGCTATACGGGCATTGGTAGAGTCCCTCGGACCGCAGTTTTTCATCGAGCTGGCGGTACTTTGAAATAACCTCATCTTGTGACATTGGATCAAGACGAGGATATTTTGAAAGGTCTGATGATATCGCGTGAGCTGTTGATGCTTCCACAGATTCGAATTGCTCCGATTCCGGCTCTGATGATGAAGCTCGAGAAATAGGCGTATCATTGCCTACACGTCTCCGACGCACTTCATCCCCTGTGTGTTCAGTATCGAATACGACTGATGGCGGTGTCGACTGTCCAGATGAGCTGGCATCTTCAATTTCGTCATCGTCCTTCGATGCCAGTGTTCTGAATATCCCTCCCTGTATCGGAGGCAAGAAATTCTCCCATCTTCCATTTACTCTTCCTATCACATATTTTTGCATATATGTTTGTGCTTCCTCTGAATGTAATGCTGTGATTTCGTCCGTCCCATCCCGACCGACCATGTGCAATATTGATTTATCACCGCCAGGGTGATATGGTATCCACGCGTCGGCCTTGAGTACCTGATGATCAAATATTATTATCTTTCGCCCATCTGCTATCAATCCCTCAATTTCTCTCCGAGACCACACTCGATCCTTGCGTGATATAGCAGGCGCCATATCAGTCGTGGGTGCAGTAGAGCAGCTTGAGATTGACTTCAAATCCTGGACTGATAATGACAGATGCTCGGCATCAGATGAAAAAGGAATGAATTGATCGCATGTGTGTATAGGTACTGTTGTTGTTAATCCCTTGGCATCATGAGGTGTCAACTTTGAAACAGATCAGGCAACCACATTGTACGTATCACGTGCACGATATAATACGATACTATACTACAGGTCACCCGGACGACGGGACAAAAAAATATTAAGATCGATATATTGACTTAGCTTCTCTAGAAATTATTCTGAGTCGATCGTCTTTTAGTGGCTATCTCGTTGTTCAGTCGCAGGTACCTGAGCCATCAGTCGCCCAGGTGATACCCAAGGATGTCGAGGAGTATCTTGGGGTACGATTTCTGAATTTGAAGTGAATCATGAATAGTCCTCTGAATCCCATCCGATATTGCTTTTAATGAGGTATTATTTCTAACATGGATGCTTATTCCGCGCGTATAGGTAAATGGGCGCATTTGATATATCATTTTAGGAACTATAGAGCCCAGAATCAACTCCTGCACGACACGAGACAAATGTGTTATAACTTGGAGAAAGCCAAATGACAGCTGTCAGGTAAATCCGTCACACCCGCTTCATAATTCAGGAACTGGCTCTCTATTTCTCTCTTCGTACTGCTGGCGGAGCCAATCAATTTCTATCTTCACGTTATATTCTGCCCCCTCAGAGACAGGAATTTTATGAATGAAACATTCACAGGACGGCTGAACGCCCTTGAATTTTAATCGAGACGTAAGTTTGGGAAACATTCCATCTGTCATGTGTTCATTCCAGATTATCTGATGAAACCCCGGAACCAAGGATTCGATATATTTGTCGAGTGCGTGTGCATCTGAATGTCGCGTTGCTTCTTGCATCTTCTGTGGATTGAACTTCGGATTTGCGAAGAGATCGGAATAAAAGTTCAACAGTTGCCAGCGCTCCCAGGTATTGACTGAATGGAACCCGTAGTTAACCTCAGATTCTTGGCAAAGCAAAGGCTCATCTTTGGAATGGAATTTGCATCTGGCGTTCTTGCATGGACAACTTGGACACCCGCTGAGACTGTGGGTGACCTCTGACATGAAGCGGTAGATGCCCATTGTTTCAGGAGAAGGTTGACGGGGGTAGATTCCATCGGAAACGAGAGCTGATATCGAAATACCTTTTGATACCATGATATCAAGTAATGTATCTGACTCCCATGCTGTTGCTATTTGATTGAGTGATGCATGGGTGGAAAGCTGGATGTAAGCTTTTGCAAGGAGTTCCATCTGGGCTCTGCTTGTGCAATAGCAGAAGCCGAATCTGATCCACTCTGGGTCACCGATATTGGGAATGTTGTTGAAGTCTCGGAGAAGCGTCCTATACAAATGCCAAACAACATGTTCTGGTCCGGATAGGACAGTGCCATGATCAATAGAAAAAGCCTTCTCCAGTTTTTCTATGGCCCAAAATTGGTAAAGGTACTGTCCGTCATGATTAGGGATATCGAAGGAGTCTGATTGATACAGACTGAGAAACCATGGAAAGCAACTGCAGTCTTGGCTGTTAGTCTGGGCCCTTTGAGAACGAATCGAATACTCAATAAATCCACCCAGAGTATGCTGCTCGACAAATTGTTGAAGCGTCTTCGATGAAAATCGGCAGGTCAAATTGTTGTATAAGCAGAGAAGATTGACGACGTCCATTTCACGCATGCAAATGTTGAACCCGAAAGTTTTGCAGACATCATCGTCCCGAAAGAGAGCTGTTAGGAAATTAGCTCTGGAGACCAAGTCGTTCATTTCGGTTAGCCATTGCTTGGTCAAGAGTTTTAGATAGTCCACGTCATTGGGTCGATTCTTGACACAGCAGACGAAAACATGTCTAAACCAGTCTTTTGATTGGCATTTCCTTGAGCAATAGTTCATCCGACAGGCTGAGCAACGAAATCCACATGATTGACCATATGGCTTGCATTTGCGTGGGGTGTAAACGCCTCTAAGAGGTATTCCGTTTGGAGATTCAAGCTCGAACATGGAACGAATATCCTGGTCTTTGAGCCGTTCGGCTTCTGTCAATGTCATCTCCATTGGTCGATGATCAAAGCGAGCCCCTGAGACCGATGCGTACCCTGGCTTGTTATGAATTGGGACAATAAGCAATGCATTATTGAAGGCCGCGGGCATCATCATCAAACGCCTATAAGAGAATTAGCAAATCATCTTTTATATGTAGTTTCCGACCGATTGACATACTGGATGCCTCGATAAGACGCGTTGTGGTATTCAGGTTCTCGCTGCCATATAGCCCCTGTAGAGGAAAGTGCATGCGAGGACTGCGTTCTTAAATTACGATGCTTCCTTTCCGGACTATTCAACAAAGATTTGAGGGAGACCTTTAGTTGCATGAGTAAGCGGTCCATGGCTAAATTGAGTTGCGTCGATGAGCCACTTGTCCCTGTCGCAGAGTGCATGGGAACATCCCATCTATATAGTATTGTCTCATGTGTTCCTCGCACCTCAAAATGCTCGTGAGCATGGACGAGTATATAACATAGCCAACAACAGCGCTTGCTACATCCGATATATTTGTGTGACTGGTCTTTATCACCTGTTGACATTGAGTACTCAAAGTGAGCCAGAAGTTGAGTTTCTGCGTGGTGAAATTCTTTATCTCGTTTTGATTTGAGCAATTTCGTGAACCGCGCCGCATTCTTTGCAAAATAACCTTTCCAGCTAGGGTGGAAATTGAGACCTAGAGTTTTGATGACGTCTGGGATACTTGCGTATTCATCTCCGGGGTTATGTAGTCGTGTTTTCTTATCCAAATTTTGGAGTTTGTGCCGACTTTTATTTCTGCTATGCGGGACAGATACGATCTCGATAGACCGAAAAGATCGAGAGACCTTCGCGATCTCGACGTAGATATATGTAGCGTAGTAGACCCTAGCCAAAAACAGCAGAGTGTCTCTCTGTTTCTGCCCTGTGAATTGTCTTCTTAGGGCTGCCTTCAGTGTGAATCGAGCTCGGGGCTCTCTCCAGAGATCAAACATGCGATTCATGACTCCCTTCAGTATACTTGCCTCGTCTTCTGGTGTAGTATCAGCCTGGCAGAGACGGCGAATGTTCTCGAAAAGCTCGGAAACACTGCGTTGGGTCTCGTGTACTGTCTCACCAGTGCAAGTTGTGTTTGACTTTACGCTGGTAAACCTCCTCGGCAGTCGCAGGACGGTTTGCTCGTACAGAATAGTCTAGCGGAATAGTAAACAAAAGCTCATTGTCGTCCTCCCACTCCCGACTCTGCAAAGATGGAATGGCCAAAACTCGCTCTGCCAACAGAGAGAGTTTCGGCGTACTCTTGGCTAACCCTGGATCTGTGTTAGGTCGAAAAACCCGCTTCAGCGACTCAAGATAGGTTGTGACCCGTGGCCATTGATAATCTGCAACGAGGTTGAACATGGTAGACGTATCCTCATCTGAGGCATACTCTAACTGGACTTCAGTAACCAACACAAGCATATGCTGAAAGACCTAATGGGATCCGGGACCAACCTTTCTTCGCGATACTTTCCATAAGTAGCTTCCACCTAGCCAGGAAGTCTTCATCTTCCTTCTCAAGCCCCTCATTCTTAGCGCAAAATATTTTGACTCGCCCTTCGTCTCCATAGCAGACCATCATAGCTGCGGAGACATGCTTTGCATCATTCGACGTCTTTGCCTGAGCATCGGTTTTGAAGCGAGCTAGAGTTTCGGCAAGTCGGTCGAGGAATTGGTTCTTCAGCTCGATGCGGTATTGTTCATGTTTTGGATCGGTACCCAACACAGTTGGATCTTCTGGGTCATCGAATTCCTCGTCATGGGGATAAGATTCCAACTCTCTATCGATGTCACTAGGTTCTGTCTGTTGTGTTGATTCTTCGAGGCCCGGTGGACGCTCTGAGATTAACGCCAGAAGACATATTGCATCCTCGAGGTTCTGATGCATGGACATTGGGTATATATTATTACTAGGAGATCAAGGTGGCAAAGTTTATAATTCAAGCTTTGTACTGGCCGAGTGCCTAAAAAGGTAATATAGTGTTTAACGGTCAATGTGGAGAACTGATTTTGGTTTGTCGCGTCTAAAAGCGAAGTCAGAAAGATAAGCAAATCGGCAAATTAGCAAATCTACGATCCATCAAAGCGGGGTCAAACATGTGATTGAACATATCTGGCTGGGCAGCTCAGTATAGAGCCCAAGATCTCCGGAGAATATGCATTGACAACAAGACATTGCATTGCATTGAATATTTTTATACGAACCCGAAGATATCCAATCTGAGAAGCCCCTGAATGAGGCCGATGGTCAACATCGCCTCCGATTTCGTCAGCCCCACTCCTCACAACTTCCTAAAAAGGAAGCTCAGAGTAGAAGTCTTGGCGCGGAGATTTAACTCCCCAGAATCCATTCTAACCCACAAATCATCTTGCTTCCCTCGTGCTCAAAATTGTAGTAGTCTTCTAGAAACGGGCAATATTAATCAGGCAGTTTTTCTGGGTCTGTTAGTCTGTAGTTGTTGGGGCGTCATAGCTTAGAAATGGCCACTCATCATGGTTATAAAAACTTTTTCATCACGCATACAATGGTGCACCGCTCACTTGTAATCCAGCACTAAGACAAAACAAACACTTCTGATAAAGTATCATGGGGGCACCAGAAGCTCCTGGCCCGAGCAATGAGGCCATACAACATGACCCGGAACAGGCCAGGATAAATCAAGAGACTGTCGATTTGGAGAGATTGGGAAGAGAGCGTCCAAAGTGCTTCGCTGGCCCGTGGTCAGAAATTTCTTTCTGTCTTTCAATTTTCATGTCCCAAATTCTTGCGGTAAGTCATGGACGATGATGTTGCACCACGAGGAAAAATTCTGACATCTTGCTAGGAATACTACATCTCAGGCTCAAATGTCCTCCTTCCAACGCTCGTCAAAGAGCTTGACCTTCCCGAAGCCTCGGCTATATGGCCATCTACCGCATTATCGCTGGTCGTGACCTCGACACTCCTTATCTTCGGCAGATTAACCGACATGTTTGGCGGATATCTCATTTACAGCGGTGGGGCGATTTGGCTCACGATATCGTCCATCTTATGTGGTGTCTCCCAAACATGGCTGATGTTAATTATTTGTCGAGCGTTGCAGGGCTTTGCTCTGGCTGCCTTTCTTCCATCGGGAATTATGGTTCTTGGCAGCACCTACAGACCAGGACCCAGAAAGAACATCGTCTTCAGTATCTATGGCGCATGTGCAGCGCTAGGCTTCTTCGTGGGAATTTTCTTCTCCGGACTCTCTGGTGAATATCTCACCTGGAGATGGTACTTCTTCTTCGGAGCGATTCTCTCCGCTATCACATCAGCTTTGTCACTCTTCTCCATTCCGCGAGATTACTCCGAGAAGAGAAAACTGGGCATCCAGATGGATTGGCCTGGTGCGTGTCTTTCGATCCCGGCAGCTGTACTCATTGTTTTCGCCATTGCGGACAGTTCCTACGCACCGCAAGGATGGAAAACGCCATATATCCCTCTGTTCCTCGTTCTTGGGCTCATTCTCCTCGGGATCATGGTTTATGTGGAAGGATGGGTAGTGAAGAACCCTCTGCTTCCTGGTGACGTCTTCCGAGTCAAGTATATGCTGCCTCTGACCATCGCTCTGCTATTCCTTTATGGCACATTAGGCATATTTTTACTATATGCCGTTCTTTAGTGAGTTACATCCTGGCTATCTCGCTCAGACTGGACTTTTTGCTGACAAAATCTATAGTATGTCGGATATAATGGGTGCTTCCCCAATGCAAATCGTGGCATGGGCTGTGCCTATGGCAGTTGGCGGCCTTATTCTCTCTGTCGGAGGAGGAATGATCTTCCACAGAGTCCCAGGAACGATATTGATGTTGATATCATGTCTTGGCTACGTGGGTTCTGGATTGTTCTTTGCTGTCATCCCCATTGGTGGAAATTACTGGGCTTTCGTATTCCCGGCGATGATATGCGGCACAGTCGGCATTGACATCAGCTTCAATCTCGCCAATGTCTTCATTACGACAAACCTTCCAAAATCAAGGCAAGGATTAGCTGGCGCATTGATCAATTGCACTCTGCATATGGGAATCGCCGTGATGCTTGGTTTCGCAGATATTGTTCATACCCAGACTTCCGAGTTGGGTACTGTGGACAGCTACAAGGCTGTGTTTTGGTACCAAACTGGACTGGCGATCCTAGGCCTGCTTATTGTTGCTTTTTTCGTGCGAATCCGAGAAGCTAAGAGTGAGTTTACGCTTGATGAAAGAGAAGCAATGGCAGGAGAGGGCAATGAAAGAGCGGTCGATGTCTGACGCGTTTTATACCCTTTGTGTTCGTGTTTATTTAGGGATAATATTGTGCTTTAATGGAATTCAAGATCAGGCCATCCTCATTCATGAAATTCGGAGAAACTTCAATAGGTAGCATGGATTCTACATCGCACACAGTTGATATCCCTATTCTATTTATAGCGCAGTGGACATGGGATCTCCGATTGGTCACCTAGATCCACAGTCACATGCCTGTCCCTGGAGGGTCACGTGCCACAAATTAACCTTGGCATGCATGCCCCCGGCAGCAATCCACAACTGATACTCGATGATGTTTTAGGACTTTTGTACTTCGTCCTCTACTCGTCATTCCCGGAGTTTAGAAATAGAGATCAAGATGTCCACTTTGGATCCCGGATGACGAGTGAAGTTTATGACAATGTCGGTCACAACAATTCCGCTCGAACCCCTTATATCGACCGCACGTGCGGAGACGAGTCACGCCGGCGCAGCCATCCGAGACGTTCAATATGACCGAATACAGCCGGACAAGAAAGGGAACGTGGGGGTGATGGTCAGCGACAGCAAGGCTGTGGCGGCCATGAACTTCTCTGGCACATCATCGTTTAGAGAAAAACAACCGTCGCCCGGCCTTCATTTCCTGACTGCAGAACACCCGCTTTTCCCACCGATGCCGTCGTATGGCCCACCGTCCGCATTGCGCAGGGTCCAGTACTATGCCTTTATTACTGCCTCGTTCTTTCTGTCGCTATGCTTTTTGACAGCCATATTTGTCGGGGCCCTGGTTCACACAGCCGGAGTCGCAATTTCGGAAGCTCGCCTACGATGTAGCGGTCACAACCCAGACACGAGGAGGTCGTTCTATACAGAGGAACAGGCGCGCAGGAAGGCGCGGGCTAACGCCGACCGGCGATGGGCTCTGCGCCAACAGAAAAGGGATATGGACGAGGAACAGGGTCCCGAAGAATGCCAAGAATGCCCGTCGTTGGAAGGAGGCAAGGATCCTGTGGTTGGCGACGTCGCATACTATGCCCGCCGAGTTGGTCTCGACGTGGAAACATTTCGTGTCCAGACCGAGGACGGTTTCATTATCACCCTGTGGCATGTGTACAATCCCCGGGAGTATGAGGCACTATCACCAGAAGAGCGGCGTGAGCGTGGACCTGATGTTTTCACCAAGCCAAGAATGCCGAATACATCTCGTCCCCAATCTAACCGTCGGTATCCTGTTCTCCTAGTCCATGGGTTGCTGCAAAGCGCTGGTGCATTCTGTACCAACGACGAGGATAGTCTGGCATTTTACCTCTGCAAGTCAGGGTATGACGTTTGGCTAGGGAATAACCGCTGTGGATCACATCCAGAGCACACTACTTTGTCGACCGACGACCCGCGCATGTGGTCTTGGGACATTCGGCACCTCGGGACTCTGGACCTTGCAGCACTCACATCACGTGTCCTCTACGAGACTGGCTTCGAAAAACTAGGTCTCGTGTGTCACTCCCAAGGAACCACGCAGACATTCGTTGCTCTAGCCAAGGAACATCGTCCTGAGCTGGGTGAATACATCTCGGTTTTCTGCGCGCTTGCACCGGCTGCGTATGCCGGCCCCCTTGTGAACAGACCGTATTTCCGGTTCATGAGCCTTCTCTCTCCAGCGATGTTCCGCGTGATCTTCGGAATCCACTCATTCATTCCCTCCATGATGACCGCTCGGCGTCTACTCCCGCCTAGGATATATGGAACTTTAGCATATTGGGTGTTCTCCTTTTTGTTCGACTGGTCAGACACGCGCTGGGAGCGTGATCTTCGCCATCGAATGTTTCAATTCGCTCCTGTATATGTCAGCGCTGAGTCGATGCGCTGGTGGCTGGGAAGCGACAGCTTTGCGAAACATAAATGTATTTTGTCCACCGACAACGACCTCCTCCAGGAGACAAACACGAACCCGCACATGCGAGACCCCGTTTCTGATCACGGTGACGACCCTGGAGACGCATGTTTAGGAACTCCGGCCCCGAGCCCATGGTATGGCCCGAGAACACCCCCGTTTGCATTCTGGATCGGAGGCTCCGATGCTCTTGTTGATGGTCGCCGACTTCTGAATCGCTTCCAGAGCGGTCGTGAGCCTCATGTGAGTCTTGTTCATTCGAAAATCATTGAAGAATATGAGCATCTTGATGTCCTTTGGGCGATGGATGCGATCGACCAGGTTGGTAGGGAGGTCAGCCAGGTCATTTGGACAACTGTGCCTGATGATGCACGTCAGATATGTCGTACCCCGCGCGGTTTGAATCTAGACATGGTAGACAGGAGTTAGCTTATATTTGGTTAGATATTCTTGTATATTCTATCCATAGAGAACATTTTCAGCACAACAACACTTTTCATTCCTATAGGAATACTGGGGATAAGACTACCACCAAACCGCTTCACATATTTCACCAATATAATGGCTATGTTTACTTGTACCTTTACCTTTGGGTGCTTCTGAGTGGTCCCTACGGACTTTTTCCTTATCTGTCTTCTATAAACGGGATTCAGGTGACTGCCCGAAACCTTGAAATATTTATCGTATTTCGTCTACACAACTCTGCTACATCCCGGTAGTCTGAGACACCTTCCCGTTCTGCTTTTAATTCACCCCAACTCAGTCTCAAATGAGACCTCATTGACAAACCAAAGATATGTCCATGGGTATAAATACTACGCGCAAGTCAATTATCGAAATTGAGCATCACTCTGGCCTAGATGCCCCAGTATTACCTTCCTAAATTCTCACTTGCTCCATTCTCGGTAACAAAAACCCTCTCATGTTGGCTCATTACCGTGGGGCTGAGGGAATCCTCTCAAAAGTTTCCGAGAATATGGATACACACTGCAGTGACCAGGAATCAAGACTCTCGATGTTACCTCACGCATGCAGCAAATGATCATGACTGACGAGATCGAATAGACGAACGACGACGAGTCATGATGTCGAAACCTGACCATCTTCCGGTACACCTTGCTCTGACACGACTTGCAATGTCATCGACATCCATTCACAGATGTTTAAAAGTGGTGGGATGAAAACTGTCTTTTCCCGACGGATTATGGATGAGACTGCGATAGCCTTGCAAACGACAGACATGAAGGGACATACGGACCTCACATGAATGCCAGCATAGCCTACATATCCTTGATTTTCTCTGTTTCTTACCCGCAGGGTCCCAGAAGATGGCCGAGGGCGCAGTCACAGAAAACATGGATTCTTATTCAGGCTGGCAATTTATGGTGGTCTGTATGACCCTTCATATCTGTAGCTTGCAAGGTTCTCCCATTCTCACCTTAACTCGTCGGTATAAAACAGACATGTTTTGTATCGCCCCCGTTTTAAGATCCTGCGTCTTATCTTATACTTTCAAATTAGGAATGGTAGCTGTCTGGCAATAATTCATACTCTGCCGCAGATACATAAAATACATGAATGGAATGATTTTGGTGCCAGGCTTCATTTTTTAGGGCTTTTTATACTTCCAATGGAGTTGCATCTCTCTAGTTTCTCTCTGAGACAGATGTATCCTTTTTACAAATTTGTTGCTTTTTATATGAAAGTGAGCCGGTTTTGGGCTTGCCCTTGCCCTAATACTCCTTTCGGTCAGGTACAGGTACCTGTCAGGTGACAATGTACATTTGCCTGATGCCTTCCTGTCACGAAGAATTGGGTGGTGAAGTATTCCATTTTCAATTGCTATCCTTAGAAATAACAACAGATTTTACCAACATTTTCATGTTACTAACCTCAAGAGTCATTTACTCAGGTCAGAGCAACTGTTAAGTCCAGCTTTGGGCTTCAGACCAAGTCAATCTAAGCTCAGCCAGGCCCACTCAACCCCGCAATCCCCCGGATTTGGGTGGGACCGGGCCAAAACCTCCGGACTCCACCATAGCATTCCACTTTTATCGGATTATCATAACATATAAGCATATAGCAATAATGGAAGCAAATATAAAGTCGTAAGTATTCTCTTCCCATTTAGGCTCGTCTCTGCGCTAGATTTTAGGGGAGCCCGCCTATAGCAGGGTGATCATCTCACCCAGACAGCCCCTTATTTGTTTGTGTGTCACAATGTACACGGTTGCGAGTAATTGAGGGCACACGGGTACTTACACTGCCCTAATATACATGTATTCGTGTACTTTTGGTCTACCTGTGACGACAAACCTGGCCAATCGCATACAGTCAAGGCCAATCAAGACCACTTCGACACGATCCAAGACAATGTGAGGGAGAGGGCTAATGCCGCCCCATCATGATCGACTGGCACTTCCCGCTACCAATTGGAAGGGCGGTTATAATTGCCTTTAGTAGCCCTCCCATCGAGTCTCCTCGATGTTTACAGTCGTGTAAACAGAGTAGTCTGTACTTCGAAGTAGGTAGTACAATCCATGGAACACAATTGACTTGAACCATCACCACGACATTAATTCGAGTCGATCTAGGTCATCAGGGGATACATGGATCCTGAAACTCAGTTGACAGCACTGAGGTTATGTGACGCATCGCGACCATTGGCTTGCCACCGTACAGGGGGCGCCCTAGATCCATGGATGTCACCTTTCACTCAGTCCCAAGTCCTGACTGACTCCCAACCCCGCATTCTGTCAGATGATGCCAGTGTATATAAGCCCTCCTTTCATGTCCTCCCCCAGCTTGTGTACCTCTTTGCCTTCCAAGAATCTCTCCCCTCCATCAACTTCCATCAGCCTAACAGCATCAACTTAACTTTTCCATCAACACACTATCCAACACACTCCATCCAAGATGTCGGCAGCCATGGGTCCTCTCATGCAGCAACTGCAGGCCCTCCCTGCTCGCTCAAGGCAGGGTCTGAATAACCTGCGCCAGCGTATATTCCAGCAGGGTATGTTCTTCCCTCTTGGCTTCCGACCGTCTCATCTACCTTGGTCCTGATACTCAGATATACTAACACTACCCAAAGGAGAGAGACAACCCAAGGAAGCCAACCTCCTACGCACTTCCCTCAGTGCTCACCGTCCTGTCTGGATCACCGCTACTGGTGGTCTATACACCAGCATGGCGGCTGTGTACCTCACGATGCGATATCTGAAACGTGTGGCTCGGTAGAGTTGCCAGTCCAGTCAATCACTGCTCCCCCCCTGGCTCGCCTATCCTCAACTACATGACTCTGCAACCCTACCACATATCTTCCACTACTCTTCACACACATACCCCTTTTATCCCTCGCCACCATGTATCTATCGACAACAGCTGTGTCTGGTCGGTAGTTATATGCGACTTGGGAAATACTTCAGGTCCCAGGTTGGGTCTTTCTTTCTTTTGGTCGGTCGGTCGTTGAAATCTTCGCTATAGTGTGGCAAGATAGACCTGGTGTTTTTGTTTCAAGGGCTACTTTACCCTAAATCGATACTATTACAATGAATACTTTACAGCTGATGTGTATTATGTTGTATGTTTCTGGGTTGATGTCTCAACTTGCTGTCACTCATGTTCTACATAGAGTTGTCGCATGTCATGGTAAGAATGACATCGCTCAGCCGAAGGTGCTGCCGGCGATGACCAAGAAAGTTTGAAGAGTGCATGGTAATAATGACTGAATAGCACACTGCCCAAATAAGCACAATCCAGAAGGTTATACTAGACCTAACCCCAACGATAGAGCGGCCATCAAATAAGGGGCGTATAAACAAAGCGAATGCCCAGATGTTTTTCCAACCAGGTACACCACGTCAAAAAGTTGATTGTATGCATACCCAACGTAATACCCCTCCTAAATTTTGAGATTATGTACCAGTACAAGTAAACAAGTCGCTCGAAGTAGAAAGTGAGAAGTGACAGATCCACTCGGCTGAAGAATCCACCCCCAGAAATTTGAGATGCTCCACTTCGCCATCGCCCAAAGGAATCAGGAGTGCGCTCGGCCCCTCACTTCCACCGTATCCGATACATGATACCTCAGGCAGACACTTTGTAAATAATTCTGCTGGCCTATCATATCTCTTCTCTTACTCAGGGCGTCGTCACTGCGCTGGGGGTAGCCCGCCGGATGATCTCATTGCTGATGGGTGCATGCGTTAGTTTCTGTCTCGGTGGCTTGGCGACCCCGCGTTTGTGTTTCGTGCGGAATTTCCTGATTGGGTGGTTGACGGGCGCAATGTGAATGAGTGTTTGCTCATATTTGCAGACAGACCAAGTGATTATTTGGAAGGATAAACCAATATTTGGGAGGGTTGTGATCAGAACATTGAAAACACGTTGTCTAGGGTGTTGTAACTTGTGCCCTTCAGCTGAGTGATGAGTTTGTTTCATTGACGAAAGAGCGAGACATGATAGGTTTAGTTATCATCTCCGTAAGATTTTGGAATTGAATACCAAGTAGGAGTGCCTGGTCTCATCCAAGGCCCCCCGAATTGTACATAGTCCACACAGATGTGGAACAGGTCTTTTAATCTCTTTAAGATTGCTCGAGTGAGAAGAAACAGTTACTTCACTTGAACTATATTTCTTTTCACCCTCACTTATGACTACAAATGCAATATACCACATGAAAATGGTTAGCCCCCGCCGGACCCGAATTGCCAAGCTTTGTTTTAAACTCCGGTGGGGCCAACCTTAACTGTCGGACTAATGTACATACCTATAAGTTAGGTAGTGGACCGTTTCCCTGTTCAAACCGTCCGAAGTGGGCTTACTAGCTAAGCCAAAGCCAGCGATTCTCCTGATAGGACTTTGACTGTGAGACAGGAGCTGGCGAAAAGCAACTCTGCTTTCGAGTTTTCAGAATACGTTCTAGTCCACAGTTATTATCATGGAGGGGTATGGTATTTTCATTTGTTTTTATCTCTCAACGGCAGCCGTCATTCATCTTTATAACATGACTTCCAATGACGAGTTAACCAAAGGATAAATCAAGACGGCTGCTTCTACCAACTGTCCAGTATTTGCGTGAGATGAGTGTTGCCTGGGGTTGGAGTCAACGAGCAGTTGTAGCCGTGAAGCATATTGCTGAAAAGTGGCTAAAGGAGGACAGCACTAACATGCTTGGACTCCAGAAGACAAACGCAGAAACGGAAGGTCAAATGCAGAGCAGTACAGTGTTCTCTGCCGGTGATCCGTCCCGTTAGGCTCCTGTTCCCGAGGGAAACGTTGAACCAGAAATGGCTTTCCTGGATAGTCTGAATTGGGATGACATTTTGCAACCCGATTCGAATTGGGATAGCATATTGCAAGATGATCCGAATTCAGTACAGTCTATGTTAGATATCTGGCAGAGTGAGTTTCTATTTGAATAGGAGCTTGAATCTATGACTTTCAAGCACAAATGGCCGGCAAGTACATACAGAAACCAAGCTCTATGGGTGGATTGTAACATGATCCTTCTAATGTAATTAGAAACTAACTCTACATATGTGGCTATACGTACTTGATTTCCTCTGGCGGGTGGGGCTTGCTTTCCTATCTTAGCTGCCGCCGCTTTTATGAGGGCGCTCGGAGTCAGAGTCACCAATGAACGCTCGGTGAGCGCTTAATGAGACTGATTTCAAGGTTGGATGCTCACTAATCTCTCACTGATCGCTCACTGATTACTCACACTACTTAGGGTCATCCATGGATCTATTGAGCACCTAGTCTACACTCAGACCATACGCAAAGAAGCATTCTGCCCCACAGTACTATTTACTATGCGAATACCTTCGGATGGCCCTCAATTTTCACCATCCTCCTCCTATTTCTGGCGGTGCATGATCTTCTATTCTTATTCCACTCTCCCTATAGCCCAAATACCCATTAATACAATGCATTTATTCATATCTTATACAGGTCACGCTTTTCTACATATTTGCATTGTTTATAGTCCCATGGGACCAGATGGTGGGAGTTGGCAAGGTCCAGTACCATACATTGCAATGCAGACAGATTTCTGTCATGAAGAATTAAAAAAGGAGGCGTGTACACATGAAGTTGCATTGATCACGCAGTGTGATGATTGTTCCTCTTCTTGGCCTTGATTTCTTCGGCGTCGTCAATCGCATCCCAGACAGGTTCTGCTAAATCATGCAACAGCATTTCCGCCGTGAACACAAAATCACCCTCGCCTTCTCTTGGCTCATCTAATAGCAGAGTGTGAAATGGTATAGTCAGGGGCTATCCTTCAATCGTAGTGCTGGAGCCATCTCTCCCTCTGGTAATGAGAATTCTCTGAGTCATTCGAGCGATTTTTAGTGCCTCTGTCGATAACCTGGCCACCACCTCCTGTGATATACATATTGCGTGGTGATGATTTGAATGCTGGAGTCCATGATTTTATTTCAATGGAGTGAGATCCTGGATTGATGTCGATAGTGATCCCCATTCTCACTTCGCCTTTTAATCCATTGATCCACCAAGCGAGCCTTCCTATATACCCAAAAAGAGCATCCAAGACCACTAAAAAAATATCGCAAGGCCGTATAAGCGGCCTTGACTGACAGACACGATCATTACAAGCTTCACATCGCCCTTCGAGTTCGTGAGCCACCATTCTGCATCTGCCTTCAACTTTGGATAAGATTCTGAGACGCCCACTTCGACCGTAACGGTCGGCCATTTTGTGCTACGACCTGGAACAGGTTGCCTAGGGAGCCATGACTTGTCGGCCTGCTTTTCGCAATAAAGACCTCGGACGTTGTGAGTCCCTGTCATGGAAATCGACTGATGTAGTCCCATTTCCTTTAGCACATACATCACTTCCACATTCAGGTGGCGTGAAGCTAAATCATGGGGCTTGGTCACGAGCTTGATGATCATACATCGAGTGCTGTGGTTGAACATCTGCCATTGCGCAGAGAAAGCCTTTTCCGCAATAGCTGGTGGGACGTTTGTGAAACGTATGTATTTCACCACGTCGGTTGTTTCTTCATTTTCTATGATGACCTTCCGGATGGCACTCGCTGTCGACCCGATCGCTTCGATAGTATCGTCGGGGAGCGCCTCAAAGCACTCGCCGTCAGAGGAGTCCGATCGTTTGAGGTCTGTAAGGGTTTCCGGAAGGGAATCCACGGGGATAGAATCGGGTAAGACTTGAGAATGATGGGCACACTGTGCCAGTTGGCAAGTGACAGTGGCAGCAGCAATGGTGATTGTCCCCGTTGACGATGAAGAGGGAGGGATAACAGGTGATTGGATGAATAGAATGAGAAGAGGGAAAGAAGAGATGAGAGGGAAGGGATAAGAGAAGAAGAAAGAAGAGGGGGAGGGAGGAAAATAAGGGAAAGAGAAGTCAGGTGAGGAAGGTGCCTAGGTGACATTTCCTGCCTAGTGAACTAAGGAAGGAGCAGAGGAGTACTGCATATAAGAATAACAAGGTTACTATATCCGAACATACTAATATACTTTTGCTTGTTCTTTTTGGGTGCTTTTCAGATGGTCTTTTCAGATGGTCTTTTCAGATGGTCTTTTCAGATGGTCTTTTCAGATGGTCTTTTCAGATGGTCTTTTCAGATGGTCTTTTCAGATGGTCTTTTCAGATGGTCTTTTCAGATGGTCTTTTCAGATGGTCTTTTCAGATGGTCTTTTCAGATGGTCTTTTCAGATTCTCTTTCTTATCGGATTTGAGACTTATCTTTTCGAAGTCGATAAGCGAGTAGGATTTGGATATCTCTCCCAAGAGGCTTTGAATGAAAGTGGTGAACGTGAAGGTAGATCAGTGATGTTGATACTATGGCGAGGCTAGCTCATGGCCTATCTTTTTTTTTCTATTTAGCATTGAAGGTCTCTAATTTAATTTATATCCAACAAATTCATTTTTTATTTATTTTTGCGCTTATTCTCATGACTTTGAAGATGTAGACAAAGTACCAGCTTCCACAAGCGATTTTACAAAGGCCACAATTGTGCGAATTGCAATCCCAGCAATTTTGTCACCATCTCCAGCATTGGGATCAAACGAACACACAGTGAGGGACTTGGGCGTAGCCTTTTGCGGCACCAGACCCATACAAGCCACCAATTCATCTTCGAACATACCACCCGGCGAGGGATAGTCATTGACTTTATCATAAGACTCATCAAGCACGTCTAGGTCAAGATGCACAAGAGCTGGACTATAAGAGCCCGACTCCAAATGTTTCTCCAGCTCAGCAGTGAAATCCACCTTCCGCTCGGTTTCACCCCAAATGGAGGTCATACCTGCGTCAATGACTCTCTGTCGCTGAATCTCACTTTGATCCCGTAGACCGCAGTAGAGGAATCGTCGGTAGGTCATGGGGTGATATCCAGGCACGGTGTTGATCAAGGTTTTCCAGCTCTCTCCACGCAGCATGGAAAGACCCATCGCATCGAAATATCCGTTCTCGTTCACGTCGGGTGAATCGAGGTCATCGTGTGCATCGAAGTATATGAAGCCGAGGTCTTTGATATTCAGGCCACATGCAGCGCCGACACTTGCCATACAATTCCCGGATAGGATCAACGGGAAGGTATTTTGGGCTACTGCTTCGGTGACGGCAGTTGAGATTCGGCGCAGTAACTCAAAGCTACGGCCAATCTCGCCTTCAAACTCGTCTACCGAGTCAATTTCGTGGAAAATGATTTTGACACCTAGCTTTTCAAGTGCTTGGGTGATTCCGAGGGACCGTTGCCGACTCGGTGATCGCGAGCTCCGACGTGGTATGGAGAGAAAATAATGTGATCGCATTGGCGGCCATGATGAATTGTCAAAAGGTTACGAGGACTGAAACAACTGTTCATCAAATATCCAGGGTGTGCTGGTGGTTATATATTTGGTGAAATTACCAAGATACGTCACTAGCTCCACTACTCTGAAATGTAAAATACATAAAGGGTATGTGGTATTACAATTTTGCAATACATGTGAAATTTTTGATACATTTATTATTATTTATCGCATAGCAATGTGTTATTGATCAATTAATTTATCTAATACAGTTTAGACTAAGAATTACTCCATTGTATATAATATAGGGAGACAGGGGCACTCGTTTGCAAGCACCGATCATTTCTCTCCGAGCTTTACGTGCTAAAGGACCATCCTAGCTAGCCCTAAGACCCATACGGCGATGGTGTACGACCAGCCTGGCAAGGTGTCCATCAAACGTGTCTCAATAGAGACACCCGAGCTAGGAGCTGGACAAGTGTTGGTTCGATTGTTAGTATATGTTGTTATGATGGGTTCTGTCCCTCTTGCTGACACTTCCGACAGAACCCATACTGGAGTGTGTTATTCAGACCACGGCTTGATGACTAATGCGGTATGTTTTCACGCAATCATTTATACGAAATCAACTTATTCTAATGGAGATTACTTTAAATAGTGGGCTCGGTATCCACGCCCTACTCTGGCTGGCCAGATTGGTGGCCACAAGGGTGTTGGCTATGTCGTTCGGTTGGGCACTGGGCTGGAAGGCAGTAGCATCATGCTTGGAACACGTATGGTCCTAGCTTGAAGATCATCGAGTATCGGTCAACATTGCTTACTCTGGTGATTAGGTGTTTGTGTCAAATTCGTCCACAATGCATGTAGAATATGCCCCCCATGCTTGGCTGGAGCCGAAAGTTGCTGTCTATATATACAGATATCTGGTTATTATACTCCCGGAACATTCCAGGAGTATTGCTTGGCACCTGCAAATTACGTGACTCCTATTCCAGATGAGGTACAATCTCACCTAGCCGCCCCGCTACTCTGTGCTGGACTCTCTGCATATAGTGCATTGAAGAAAGCTCGGGTTTGTCCGGGTGGTTGGGTGGTTGTTTTTGGCGCTGGCGGCGGGGTTGGACATTTGGTCTGTCAGATGGCTGCGCGGGTCTTTTCCCTGCGGGTTATTGGAATCGATTTCAAAGAAAAAGAAACCCTTGTGCGAAGCTGTGGAGTGGAGACATACTTGGCTTTCGAAGAAACCGAAAGCCTTGTGAAGTCAGTCAAGACGGAGACAAACGAACTTGGCGCTGCGGCAGCTCTTGTTTGTACCGGAGAGGACTCGGCATACTCACAAGCCCTCGGCATGTTGCGGTTCAATGGGTCCTAGTTGTTGTAGGAGTGCAGGAGGGCAAGGAAAGGCCCATTGAAAATGCGTGTCCAAACGCATTTTTGTTCAATCAAAGCACTATTGTTGGCTCGTCAGTCGGCAATTACGGAGAAGCTGTTGAGGTCATGGATTTAGCCCGTCGTGGTTTAATCCAGACCCATGTTCAAGTCGACAAGTTGGAGAATCTCCAGGCTGTTCTCGAACTGATGGAGAAAGGGCAAATCCGCGGGAAGGTTGTTTTGGAGATCTAGTACGACATTTTTTGAGTAAAATGGGTGGTTGAGTTTGGCAGGCCTTTCTCCCGGTGCTTAAGTATTCTGTGTCTGCTTTGGTTTTTACATAGGTCAATTGTTCCTTTTTCTTTTCGTTCCTGTTTCACTTTCTTCGTAGAAATTCATATCTGATCTAAACCTTCTCCAATCTACGTATTGCGTGTACTTCAACTATTCAACTAGACTTAATATAATATACGGAAACCACCTTAGATAGAAGTTCAATGGCATGAATTGAAGCAATAGTGAAAGCTTAATAGGATTACTTTATCCTTTGATGATGAGAATTTGTTAGTAAAATATCTAATTTTATGTATGCGTATTTATGTTTCAGTTTCCATGTGTATCCAAATGTAATAAATGTATGGCCCACGTATTGTCTCCACGGATAAGCATTATCCGATTCCACTTTTGGAGAGCAGATTGGATAATGCTCTTCCGTCCACTCGGTTACCTTATAGACATTATCTTATTATCCGATAGCCTCTCAATATCCGTGGGTGCTTCGAGGCAAAGGGTGGTTATTGCATTGCCGACTTACCGACGAGTGATGAATGCGTAGAAAAGGAATCTTCGTCGAGAATGATTTGATCGCTGTCTTGAATGCATCTTGGAATTTCCAAAAAAATCCGTAATATATACTTGTACTCAGAAACATTCCTTGATACGTTAGTCGTCAAGTCTATTCGTCAGTGGAAGGCAGTCATTCCCCAGGCAGATTCTGTGCGGCTCAACCTACGAGCCTAGCTTAGTTGTGTTCTCAGAAACATCAATTCCTGAGTACCCAAAGTTCCTATGGGGTGGCACTTGTAGCGAGAACATTCCTTTGGTTCTACAGTACATGAAGAACAACATGAATCCCTATGGCTCTCAAACGCTTCGTATTCGCCAGACAGCAGCACAAAGTATGGAGTAACATCCATGTCATTCCCGGCTTTAGCGAACGTTCGGCAAGTAGTCTGAACATGACCTAGACGTTTGGCTGCATGTCCATATGATGGTGATCCGTCGGGAGATGAACCCTGGCCCTTTTGAAATGAAGCTAACGATGTGGTTGCTAGTCGCCTGTATCCCCTAGAAGGGGTTTCTTCGGTTTTGGAGATTGCTGTAGCTACTAGGAGAAGGAGGAGGAGGAGGAGGAGGAGGAGGAGGAGGAGGAGGAGGAATCCTTGTGTATCCAACGTATTCGATCTAGGAAGAGCATGGTATTTATACCCTGAATCTAACAAGCAAGCGCTCAGTCTGCAAGCAAACAACGGAAGATAGGGTCATCTCAACAGTGACCAACCAGCTAGTCTAGAGCAGATGAAAAAGAACAACTAAGAGAATGCTGCCATGAGGCAGTCGTTTACCTATAGTTCAGGATGAGGGGGTTCCGCTGGCGTTCGGGGCCATGATGGACGAAAGCTAACACAGGATATAACCTCAACCCGGACATATTGATAGATTGTAATATTCAACTGGATCTGATTGATCGCACAAATACTCTTGCTAATCTAGTGGTCGCTATCCATACCCGGATCTACTGCGTCTCGTCATCGACAAGAAGATCAAGTACTAAATAGGACTAGCTAATAGAGCGTCGCTTGCCAAGTTGACATCGATGTTCAGACCCATTGGTGAGGATTTGTCGAATCCAATTGGACTAGATAGACTATTATATGTACGCTATTTTCGTATGGCCGGCAACGGATATGTATAACTCGCACCTTCTATACTAAAGGATATTGTTTTTCGGCTTCCACATGATGGCGGCTTAAGGACCGCCCGGCACGCCGATCACCCCTCGTAGGTAGGAACCAAGTATATTGCGCTTCCATCACTCCACCAGTTCTATTTATACTCAGCCTATGCAGAGTTCCACCATCTAAGTGGGGCCCTAATCCTAGGCTTTGGGTTATTCGACTCTTGTTCTCTATTGTGTGATTCACTTCTTCAGGTATGCCTACTACCAAGTGCAAAACCAAAAAGTCAAGTGACAACCAATTCTTTCATTAAGAAATGCAGATGAGTAAGTAATGTGATTTCTCAACTCGGACGACAGTCTAGGACAGTCCAGGATCTGCTGCGGGGAAACTGTTGCTGTATCCACTTCACGCATCCCCGACGCAACCCTACGGACATAACGGGGATTTTCCGTCCTTTGGCGTTGCTCGGCATCCTTGGCTAAGAAGCTTAGCACATTTCCAATATACGGTAGTCTAATTTGTCTACCCATGACAACTATCATTCGATATTCTTTCTCGCTTGTGCAACATATTTAAATTTCGTGACGTGTTCACACACCTCGTTGGTAAATCGATGCAGCCTAGATTCTACATGCATCCATGCATTGGTGCGAGAACCTTGCTCTACCCGAACGCACCCTTACTCATATCATACAGAGCGGGCCTAGTTTTGTTTTTATAACGTCCGGATTGGCTCGAGGTAAGCCTGCGACGCCCCGGGCCCGGCAGGACTTTGTACCAACCAGCCTACCCCAGTTTCAAGCCATCTGCAACTGCCCGCAGTTATCACTTCTATACATAGAACATCCCGATTCCGGCTTCGGTTGGTATTGCGACGTGCTGCAGCAAGCGGCGATCCCGGAACTTCCACCATTACTGGCTATTTTTAATCAATCCCCGAGGTGAGTGCTACTGAATTATCTTGAAAACTTGTATTGATTGCTGCAGGTGAGTGGTGATGCGTGGCCTGGCATTAAGGCCTCCCTATCCCTGATTCATCGCATTGTCCGTACCCTGTCTCCCCGCTTATGACTATACCCCCCTGGTAGATGATAATAACTCATACCAGGTACTTCAGAGCCGAGGTGCCGATGCCTTGCGTCGTTTGGCGTCGGCATGAGGGGAACCCCGGCTCCATTCTACGAATATTTGGAGAAACAGCCACCTGACTAGGGCGATGTGATGATGCAATACGAGAGTGGATGCATAAGCCTCTGATGGATAATGTTGAACTTTTGTCCACCACGTCAAGCTATAAAAAGCGTCTGGTACGCGGTGTTAGCGGGATTTTCATTCTGGTTCAACCTACTATCTTCCCAGTTCCCCACAAGCCTTTGGAGAATATCAATATGAAGTTCCAACCCCTTGTTACTCTACTTCCTGTCGTGTTACCCTTGGTGCATGGTGCCCCTGCCCGCAGGGATACCCCCAACCCCGGTCTTCGCGGAAGTGACTTGCTAGTTGGATATTCCCCAGACAATAAAGATGGCAGCGACTCGCGACCTGACATCAAGTATACTCTGGTTCCAGGGCAGAAGGAAGATCCCAAAATTGGGGCACACCTCGATTTTCAGAAAGCTGACAATCCTCAGCCGATCCGTGGTCCCACGGGTGCCGATGATCCTGGTCCCAGTACGCGCGGCGTCATATTATCTCGAGATTTGGCTCGATATAAATACACTGACAACTATTATAGGAAACTATTACTACGACAAAATAAATAGTGATAAGCTTGCACCTCCCGGAACTGACCATGGTCAGACCATCAATGCGCAGTGGCCGATGGGTAAGTCCAGTAGTCTACGCAGAGAAATGTATAATTTGCTTACTATATGTCAGGATTGAGCCACAATAGGTAATCTTCCATTCCCGAACAAAAATATTCCAGATACTCATACACTTTTAAAAGACTTGGAATAGATGGAGCTGGTTGGGCTCGCCAAGAGAACACAGTTGTGATGCCAGATGCGACACTCATGGCTGGTGTCGATATGCGCCTGGCACCTGCTGGTTACCGTGAACTTCACTGGCATGTGGCTGCCGAATGGTCCTTGGTGCTGAATGGATCGTGTCGAATCCAGGTACTTGCATATCCTAAACCGACTGAAATAAGTACTGATCAAACCGCTAGGCTGTGAACGAGAACGGAGAGACATTTGTTGACGACCTTACTGCCGGTGATGTGTGGTTCTTCCCACCGTGAGTGTTATGATATGCGTAAAAAGTCTTTTATGCTGATAATTTGATGTTTAGTGGCGTTCCTCATTCTATCCAAGCCCTCGACGATGGAGTCGAGTTCCTTCTGGTCTTCGATGATGGGGACTTCAGCGAGGATAATACATTCCTCGCAACAGAGGTCTTCCTCCACACCCCGGTAAAGCACAGAAAACACTGGATTTAATTTAATATCTAAATTACTAACCCTCTACATAGAGAGAGGTCCTCTCAAAAAACTTCGGAGTTGATATATCAGCCTTTGACAAGATCCCCGACGACGAACTATACATTTTCAAGGGCACACCTGCCCCAGCAGATATCGAGAAGCAGAACGTGACAACATCTGCTGGGATTGTACCTCGCGCCCAGAGCTATTCATATCATTTCTCTGAGCAGCCGGCCCACAAAGTTGCTGGGGGTTCAGTCAAGATCGTCGACCCGCTCACCTTCCCCATTGCCAGCAACTTCTCCGCCGCTATTGTCACCGTTCATCCAGGTGGCATGCGTGAGATCCACTGGCATCCAACTAGTGACGAATGGACTTTCTTCATTTCGGGCCAGGGCCGAGCGACGCTTTTCACTGCCCCGGATGCCGCGACTACATTTGATTATGCCGGTGGTGATGTTGGTTACTTCCCAAAGTCTAATAGTCACTATATTGAGAACACTGGCGATGAAGACTTGGTCTTTGTGGAGGTGCTGCAGGCTCCTGAGTTCACAGGTATTTTCTTTTTTCTTGCTATATTTTTAGGGTTTTATGTACTGACGGTTAGTAGATATGGCTCTTGGTCAATGGATTGCGTCCACGCCGAAACAAATCGTTGCAGATACACTCAACCTCAGTGAGGACACGCTTAAGAATCTCAAGACGGAGAAGCAATTTGTTGTCGCTGGTACTCGCAGTTAGATTACCTCGGCGGACCATCCCCATGTTCATAATTCAAAGATCTCGATGACGTTCTTGGTAATTTAACAAAGGATTATTAGAAGCAAGCCACATCGGATCATCTGTGAAATGCCCTGGGATAAGGAGCTCATCACCGTAAGGATCGCACGTACCTGTGGCAAGTGGATGGGTCCATTGATAGACCTATTCGCCCCCGAAAGCTTCAAAAAGCCTCAAAGCGGCACTGGGCGATCATCCGTTGGAAAAAAAAAAAAAAAAAAAGCTCGGTTGGCTGACGACCAAGCGTAGGATATTTTACCACATGGGTATTAACCTCCTCTTCTATTAAAACAACCAATGGAAGCTCTGCATAATGGCCATACTCCGAGGACATCCACTTTGGGTTAGAGCGCATCCTCCACTACGACCACGGGCCGAGCCCATCAGGCCCACGCACCCGTGTTGCTTACCAATACACCTACATAGTCGACATTGACCACGTGAAATTTCCAAAAGAACTAACCTCACAATGCAAGCGTTTTATTGGATGCTCATGAATGAAAACGGGATGAGTGAGATTTTAGTGGAATCGATGGCGTACGGCGTGCGTCGCAATGAAATCCTTGCTAAGACGAATGAAGACCCTCGTTGCCAAGGCTAGGTGTTAAGAGGTTATATGTCGGAATATGACGACCGGCATACCGGAGGATTTATTAATCCTCCATGTTTTTGTAATTAATGTTATGTAATC
>JAHAQQ010000145.1:0-15679 GCA_019190355.1 Penicillium palitans
AATAGCCCAAGGCCCACCGTGGACGGGCCTTGGGCACCTCCTAGGTGCCCATGGACGGGCGATGTCGCAGTCTAATCTAGGCAGTATAATTAGTAGCGGGGCGGTTAAGGCGCTAGTCTATAGCGGTACGGGCTAGGAGTATCTAAGCGAACTAATTGTCTACGCCGGACCTATTTAGACTTACTAATAGCGGCAAACCGTTTACGTCTATATTCGTACGATTAGCTGTATATAGGTTAGCTTAAACAATATAATAGTAAGGAAAATCACTTATAATTAGTAACTTATAACGACCTATCTAGCGTTAGGTCCGTACGGTTATATATAGCTAGACCGGGGTTATCTATAGGGCCGGTAGGAGGCGTAAAAGGAGGACCGGTAGGAGATAGAGCGGGAGGTATAGGAAGAGGCGGGGTAGATATAAAAATAACCGCAATAGAATCCGCGGGAAGTATAGGATTAGGAACGGTACCGGCTATAGGCGTAGAACCGGGCCTAATAGGCCCCGTAGTACCGATACTACTACCGTTACCGCTAGTATCTCCGTTATCGCTACTAAGGATACTAAGGGGCTCCGAACTAGGACCGAGAAGACGGCCTAAAAGGCGCTTCTTAGGCGTAACGGACGGAGGAGGAGACGATATATTAAGATTGTCGGCGAAGGGGGAGACGCGGAAAGGACTCGGACGAGGCGCTATTGTATAGATCCTATAAAGACAGAAAATATATTAATAAAGCCTATAAAAGCCGAAATATTACTATATATAGAAGAAGAGGGACTATACGATAAAGAACACTTATAATAAGCGCGGATAGTCGGGGTCTCTCTAAGCTTAGGAAGGGGATATAACGTACGGTAAGGTTTAGTTACTAAGAGATATAGAAGAAGTTAGCGTAACGTCTCGTACGGACTAAGAAACCCTATATAAGTAAGAAAACCTTACCGCGAAATAACTATACGGATCCGAGAAGCGTTAGAATTAATAAAAATCGATAAAAATCGATAAAAATCGATAAAAATCGATAAAAAACGATAAAAAACGATATAGAGGAGCTTACCTAGAAAAGACGTAAAGAAGGGAGAAGATAGGAAGTAAGGATTACCCCCTATTAAATATTATTAGATTCTTTAACGGTATAATATTTACCGCATTTCCTTTATAAAAGAGCCTTTTACGTCGTTTTATATATCTTTATTACTTACGGTAGCGTACGGCTTTAATATAGACTATTTTTAGACCTTATTACTACTATATAACGATATTTTTCCTTTGTTCTACTAACTTAGAGGGAAAATCGCAGTACGGAGGATAGGTTCGGGCCGAACGGACCGAACACAGCCGAAAAATCAAGTTTATACGTAGATATATAGAAACTTGGGACTAGTTTCGGATCAGTAGGGGAGGATGAGATCCGCAGAGCTCATTCCAGCCATAGAATCTGCGTCTCTGGTGGCCCTAGGACACCGTGCGGACCTTTCGGGTCCGTACAATGCCACTTTGGCACATGTAGCATGCCGTATCGAGCTATATATAGTACTACGATACGTCCTGTCTAATACAAACCATGCGATCCTTTCTGAATCACAATATATAAATAAGAAAGGAGGATAACTTACTTTAGATTATTAGTATCTAACTATATAGATTAAACCCTAATATCTAATATTATAGTTATTTCTATATAGATATAGAAAAAAGAGTAATAGCTTATAGAAAAGCGAGTAAAATAGATTAGAGAGAAGGAACTAAAGTATTAATATTATAAAGGAAGATATTATTACTATAAATATAATAGCTATAATATAAGATCTTACTTTTTTAAATTAGTAAGAAGACTAAGCTTTAAAAGCTTCTATTAGCGCTTATATATAGCTACCGTAATAATAAAGAAGGAGCTTATAAGTAAATAATAGCCCTAACGTTACTATAAATAAAGAGAAAGAATCTAAGTTATAAGAGTAAAGATATTTATAGAAGCGCTTATAAGAAAAAGCGACTATTCGGACTAAAAGAGTATATATAAATATTTAAAAAAAGAGTAGCTTCTATCTAAAATCGCGGATAGGAGCCGAACGGAGCTAAAAAGTTATTAAAGTAAGAGAATAAATCCTTTTATATCGATTTATTAGTTAATAGAATTTAATTTTTAAAAGTATTAGTTAATTTAAAGTATTTATATTATATTATAATAAGCGATTCTTTTATAATAACTCTTAGCCTCTTATATATTTTAATACCCTTTTAAATATTAGATAGCGTTATTAGAAATTAAAAAAAGATTAATTTTATTACCTATTTCGATATAAATATATATAAGTACTAAAAGAATATCTATATATATATTATCTCTCAGTAGATAGATTAGATAATCCTTAGAAATATATAGTTAATTAATATAGATAGGCGATATTTAGTACGAAAAAGATATCTTAATATCTTTATAAAAATAGGTAAATATATATAATACTAGAATAGAGCGAATACTATAATAGGCCCTTAAAATATAAAGTCTTTATAAGTTTAGAAGCTCTTAACTAAAGATTTCTAAGAAATATATATAACCGGGTCTATAAAGAATCTTTAGATTAGAAAAGTGACTTTAATAGATATAGAAAAGGTATTATAAAAAAAAAAATATATCGATCTATATATAAAACTCCTAAGATAGTACTAGTTATAGCTAAAAGTATTTAATATAAAGTATATAAAATAATTACTAAACTACTAATCTAGAGTAGATTACTATATTCTTCTATAAAAGGATAGTACTAATAAAGAAGCCTCGTTTTTATATAGCCTTTTTTATAGTATGAATTAAGAAGAACTTCTTATTTTATAGAAAACGCTTATAGACCTATTTAAATAGAACTTTATTTACGTTAGTAAATCTCTAATAATAGTACTAATACTACTAATTAAAAAGCTAGATAGAGAGGTATACTTCTATATAGACTATTATAAACTAAATAAGATAATAATTAAAAATCGCTATCTATTACCCCTAATTAAAAAAACTCTATAGAATATATTATAAGTATAGTAGTTTATAAAACTAGATATAATTATAGCGTTCTATAAGATCCGAATCGAACCTAAAGAGGAATAGAAAACTATATTTTAGATAAGATATAGGCTATTTAAATAGCTTATAACCTTATTTAGACTTATAAAAACGCTTATAATCTTTTAATAGTATATTAATTAGATACTCTATAAATATCTTAACAATTTTATCTTTATATATATAAATAATATTATTATCTACTCGAATAGATTAATCGAAGACTATTATTAAAAGATAGCTAAAATCTTATAGAAGCTATAAAAAGTAGGCCTATAATATAATATTAATAAGTTAGAGTTCGAAAAAGAAATAGTTAAATACTTAGGATTTATTATCTATATAAGTATAAGCGTCTATATAGACCTAGTAAAGATTAAAGTAATATATATATAGGAACTATTATAAATAGTTAGAGATATATAGAGCTTCTTAAGATTTTCGAACTTTTATCGAATCTTTATTCTATACTTTATAGACTTAATAGTACTATTAGTATAGCTAATATATAAAGAGATAGACTTCTATTAGGATATAGTTTATTATAAAGTTTTTATAGATTTAAAGAAACTTTTTATTAATATATCTATCCTAGTATATTTTAAAGAAAGATATAAGACTATAGTAAAGACTAATACCTTTAATTAGATTATTAAAGATATATTATTATAGATATAAGATAATAAAATATTATACTTATATATATACCTCTTTTAAAAGCTATCTCTAATAGAAGTAAACTATAAAATATATAATAAAGAGCTCTTTATAATTATATATAGTTTAAAAGAGTAGCGCTTAGAATTAAAAATAATCTCTAAATTTAAGATTATTACTAATTATAAGAATCTATAATATTTTAAGAAAGTATAAGATCTAAATAAATAATAGATATAATAAATAAATATATTAATAGAATTTAACTTTAAAATTTAGTATCGGCTTAGAAAGCTAGCTATATAGCCGGATATACTCTTATAAAAAGAATAAGATCTTTTATAAAATAAGAGTAATAAATAAATAATAAATTAATTTTAATATATCTTTAAAAAGATTAAAATAAAAACTAGACGGTTATAAATAGATATAAAAGCCCTTATAAGTTTTAAGATACTTATTAATATATTTAAAGATAAAGAGTTATAATTACTTTAAATCGAAGCTTATAAGATAGATATAAGCTATTAGATAATCTTGTAGGCTTTATAAAAAAGGGAATATAAACTCTTAGATAGAATCTAAGTAAAAATAAGCCTTATAGAATATTATCTTAATATATAAAATCTCCTTTACTTCTAAGACCGGATATAAATCTTAGATAATAAGCCTTTATAAATATATATTATCTAAAACGTATATAATTTATATATTATAAGATACTTAGGATATAATATTATATATATAATCCTTTTATAATACTTTTTCTAGTTAAAAATAGCTAAAAATGTTTAGTAGTTCTTATAGAACTATGTAGTTTATAGTTAGAGTATAATATAATACGATACTAAGTACGGATTACTAAAGCTATTACTAATCTTATAATAGATCTAAGCGGAAATTTCCGTTAATTTTATTATTAATCTCTCTATAAGCGGGCCCTAAAAAGCTATAAATAATCTTATTATTATAAATTAGCTTATAAAAAGCGTTGTCTTTATTACTATAGACTCTATTATAAATAATACTATAGCTAAAGTATTTATAGAGTACTTCTATATATATTATAGGCTTTCGTTTATAATTATAAGCGACTATAGCCCTTAATTTATAAATAGTTTTTAGAAGGAAGTATATAAAAGATTAAAAATCTAATAATAACTATTAATAGTCTTTTACCCCTAGACAGATAGTATAATAAAATAGATAAATTAAGAGATAGAACGGATCTTATAGGCCTTTATAGCTTATTTATAAAAGAATTAGTCTAGTCTTTTTCTAATTATAGCTATTATAATTAATAACCGAGAAGTATTATCGATTAGTTTAGTATTATTCTTTTTTATATATAAGTACTATATTAATCTAATTAGATTAGAAGATAATAAGAGCCTTTAAAGCTATAGAAATAGCTTTAAATAAGCGGGTAGAGATTTTATAGAATATCTATATAAAGCCTTTAATTAAATATAAGTAGTAATAATTACTATCTAAAATAGATAATAAAAATAAATAAATTATATATACTAGATTATACTAGTCTACTATATAGATAATAAAGTATAATTATATCTATAGAACGTTATATCCTTATAACCGTTAAAGAAATTAGACTAGCTATATAGAAAATATATAGTCGTCGACGTTTTATCCCCTTATATAGTAGAGCTAAGTATCTTATATAGGATTTACCCTATCTTTTATATAGATCTAATATAACTTATAGTACTAAATCCCCTCCCGTTCTAGGCTATAAATAATATCTAATCCTTACTAATTATCGTTGATAACGAACTAGAATAGTAAGTTAAAGAGATTTTAGCCGTATATATATAGAGGGTCGGGAGAGGTTATTAATACGAAGTTTTAGTAAAATAGGTTAGTTTTACGGAATAAACGTAAGAAAGATTAGACGATTTAGAAGGCTATACCGCGTTAGATATATTTAAAGAACGTTATAGAAGCGCGTAAACGAGTAATAGATCTTAGGGAATATACCTATATGTACGTATAGGTGCCCTTTATATACAAATAGGTACCCTAACAGACACCACGGGGAGGAGGGGGGTATTATAATAGGCTAGTGCCCGGTTGACATCATGTACATACACGTGACCTCCTACACACCCCCTTTTATTTACGTTCGACCACGCTAGCTTCCACTTCTCTCCTTAAGCTTTTAGATAACTGCAAACGGCTTAGTTAGTTTGAATCAAGACTGGCTACATCCCTTCACATAGGGAGGCATAAGATGGCTCTATTATACGCCCGCGCGGGCGTGAATAGCACTAAACCTCTCTTATACCATCCCGACAACGATCTAGCGGACTTACGATGCTAGGTATAAAAGAAGCCTACTCGTTGTATACCCCTTTCCTTCCTCCTTATCCCCCTAAGCGGATAAATACGGCCGCCGCGGCGGCCGGAAAAATGGCCGACCCTCCCGTTACTCTGCGGACTCGTAAGTTTATCCGTAGACGGGTAGGTAGGGACGTCCTCTACCTTAATAGGGCGAAGATTATCCGAAGATATAGGATAGAAAAAGGGGATTCGGAATCCGATAGAACCTAACCGTCTCTCTAAACCGCTTATTAGAAGAGAAAGATAATAGAGCCCGGCTATATAGGACCTATCTAAAGATAAGCGGTCCTATAAAGGCCTACCCGGCTTAATACGCTCTTAGGCGACTACCGATACCGGACTATCTAGTAGGATCTATATCTAGGCGCTACTATAAAAGTAATAATAGCCTCTTAATTTAATAAGAGGAAAAGAAATATAATTAAAACTACTTCCTTTAAGAAAAATTAAACCCGCTTAAACCTAATTATATCTAAATAGACTACTTATAGATTAGTTAAGGCCTAATTTAGGACTAACTTCTTAATAAAGGTTAATATAGTCTTTAACCTTCTAGATATAAAAGAACGGAATATCTTCCTTTATATATACTCTAATATAGATCTCTAATAGATTAACCCTTTAATTAAATAGGCTATTACTAGAGTTTAAGCCCTTTAGACGGAATAAACCGAGTCGGTACGATTTATAGTAGCCTTAGTTATAACCGCTAAAGAGGAGAGAATCCTTTAGGAAATACCTATCTAGCTTTAAATAGTAGTATCCGGTAATTTCTAAACTATAAATAAAGATACCTATAAATATTTTCTAAATAACCTCCGAGCTATCGCTAGTTATAATAATATAATCTTTAATAATACCGCCTATAAGTAAACGCGCGATTATAATCGGTACTTCTCGAAGCTATTAAAGCTTATAAGATATAACTTCCTTAACGAAGCGAAGATACTATATATTTTAAGGAAGCTTATAAAGACTACTTAATAGCAGTTAGAATAATATAAGAAGTATTATAACCTATTTAGGACCGAAAACTTTCCTATATAGATAGCCTTTAAAGAATAGCTTGAGTAGGAATTTATAAAATACCTCTCTACTAAGAAACTCTATAAACGCTATAAAACGCTTAAGTAGGGAAACTAGTTAATCTAGAAGTATACTACTAACTTTTAATAGATTATCTCCGACTTTAACTAAAATATTCCGGACCTAATACTTATCTAATACTTTATTATAGGTATAAAAGCTATCTACTATACTAAGTAGGCTAAAGAAAGAGATTAATCTAAAATAATTAAGGACATTATCTTCCGTTTCGCTTAATATAAATAAGGATAAGCGATCGCCCGAAAATATAAAGGGCCGTTAGTATAATACCCTAACGCTATAGATATTAATACTACTATTAATATAATAGAGAAACGTCCTTTATAGCCTTTTATAAATCTAAAAGAAACCTATAATTATTATAACTATAAGAAATAGGGCTACCTTACTTACACTTACTAAAAACTAAAAATAGAAGAGATAAAATAGAAGTAAAAGACTGCGTTCGAATAATCTTAGTACTAATTAAAAAACTAATATAGCTATATAATATAAAAGCTTTTATTAGCTGCCTTTAAGAGGCTCTTAAGATACTAGATTTCGAAGTAGATAACGTCCTCGACTCTTATTACTCTATAAATACGCCTATAATTATATAGCTAGAGTGTGAAGACCCCACTATATAGGGTCTTAAGTGAATTGATCAGAGTGACAGGAGTCTTAATACGTATACAAATACTACTGCGAATGGGTGGCAACTAGTACTGCTTGTATTCAAACTGAACTCTGAGCCTTTAAACATGCTCCGAGTTCCACTAGTATAGTCGTGTGAGGGATAAGCGAGATCACGTGCGATGTCACGTGATCCTATATATATGTTATCGTATATATATAATATGTCTTCTGGGGGTTGTATAGTCCTACTGCGAGTCCTACGACTCTCTTTAGGAGTGGTTATAATATTACCTCCCTTCTTTATATATATCACCCTCGATTTACTCTTTAGCTCTCTGTCGTCTTTATTAACGGTTTCGGCCGAGTCCTATTACTATATAACTAAGTCCTTTATCGGTTTCTTTATCGTAGTCTTCGACGGTTTCTATCGAGTCCTTTTACTATATAACTAAGTCCTTTATTAGTTTCTTTATCGCGGTTTTCGATAGTTTCTAGCTAGGTCTTCTAATAGTTACGAAAGGTTTGAGATTTTAAAGGCTATTATACCCCCCTTCTTTAAGAAGTATATCTTTATACTCTTCTTCCTACTATATCTTTTAATAATAGTATTATTAACTAGACTTTTATTCCTATACCTACTACGCCTACCGAAGTATAGTATATATAGTATATAAATTCTATTATAAATATCCTAATCGGTATCTACTATAATTCTATAGTAGGTTTAAAGTACTAGTATTATTACTTTATATACTAGCCTTATATTATAGTAGGTTTTTTATATCTTATCGTCTATCTATTTTCTAATATTATATAGGTTAATCCCTATTTCGATAATTAGGTAAATATAGTTATTCTCGCTCCGGCTACTACTATTTATACTATTATAATTTCTACGTTTAAAAGTATTTATAATACTTTAGATCGGTAGATAAACTTAAGTACTACGCCTTTAACTATACCTTAAGTATCTCCTCTATCTCCGCCGCTACTGCTATTACCGCTTCCTTCGCTCCTACCGCTACTACCTTCTCGGGTTAAGGCTTTATTTATATAGATCTTAGGGTCTTTTATACGGGTAGTATAGTATATTCTAGGTCTTTAAAGAGGTTTCCTATAATAGGTATAACTAGTTTTATATACGTTTATACCGGGTAGATTAATACTTCTTAGGCTACTAGATAATCTTTATATATAAGTCTTTATTAACTTTATAGTCTTTATAGTTATTTAGGAGATTCTTTATAATAAACTACGTTCTTATACTCCTTCTACTCTATTTAAGACTATCTATTCTTTATTAGTTTATCTAAGGATTCGTACTCTTTATTAAATATAGGGATAATATTTCTTTCGCTTATTATAATATTATTTATGCTTATATAATATAACGTTTTCGGGATAGTAGATACGATATAGGCTAATTATTACGAAGTCTTTTATAAAAAGACCTTCGCTCCTATATATCTCTATCCTATAACTTATAATAAATAGTTAGACGGTACTTAAAGAATAGGTTAAACGTTATATACCTTCTTAGAATCGTATTAAGACGTTTTCTATAATTTCTTTATAGTCTTCTTTATAAGCTTCTATTATTCGAAGATATCTAATACTATAGTTTCTTTAAAGTTACTTCTCGGTTCTTATATATTCTTACTATCTCTATATTCTTATTAGCAGACTAAGTATTATATATCTTATCCTCTTTTTCTAGCTTTTAAGATCTTATTTATCTTAAATTCGAGTTCTCTATTAACCTCTAATAGGTCTAGACGTTTACTACGAATCGGGTTACTTTTATAAGATTTAAATATAGAGATATATTATATAGTATAAATCTATTAGTATAGTAGTATTAATAGTAATTAGTATACTTATTAGCCTATCTTCCGGGTAATTTAGAAAGGTCCTTTATAACGATTTTCTAGCTTCTTAAAAAAGCGTCTCGAATTAATATAAGTATTTTAAAATAATATTTAATTAGTTATATAGAAGGATTTTTCTATATAATTCTTATTTATAGCTCTTTTTATTACTTCTTTTATTCTTTATAATATCTTTAAAAGTTCTTCTTATATCTCTATAAGCTTAATTATACGCGCCTTTATATTTTAATAGACCTCTTTATTATCGTCTTTAACGCTTAAATAAAGTTCTAGTCGAATCCCTATTAATACTTCGCTTAGTAATATCCTTAAAGCTAAGTACTTAGTTATATTATATATAAACTATATAAGAAGGATCTATTTTAACTAATCGTTTTAATACTAGCTAATATAGTTTTATAGGTAGTACTCGATTAATTAGTTTTATCTCTCTATCTACCTATCTATCTAGAGATAGTACGTAGTAGATAATCGCTTTTATACTATAAAATAGAAGTAAAAACTAGACTAAAAGATACTAATAAATAAGCTCTCTTAATTACTAATTAAGTTCTCTAGTATCTTTAGCTATAAAACGACTTTTATATATAATATAGATATAAATCCTTTTATTATAATATCTTTTTAATAAGGGATATAGATCGAGTACTTCGTAAATAGATCTACTACTACTAAGATTATATTATATACCCTATTCCTCTACTTTAAAGATCGTAGACTAGTAATAAAGTCTATACTTATCTACTATAATAGCCTTTTCGGTACTAATAATAGTTCTAATAGTCTATATAGTTTATATCTATATACTATATTCTTTTAGTAGACGTTATATTCTTCTATATATTATATAATCTCTTAGTTTATATTATACTAAAAATACTTACTATAAATCCTTTTAAAGGTTCGTTTCTTCTTATAATATCCTACTTACGGATTACTATAGTATATTCGTATAATCTTATATATTATTATAGGATCTCTTAGTATATAGACTCTTCTACTATATCTAAATAGTCTATTTTCGATAGTTACTATCTATAGCGTACTACTAAAGTATTTATTACTTCCGACTTCGTCTATCTCGCGATATTTATCCTTCGAAAAGCGGTCTTAGCTTTAGATCTATTTAATAAGGTTTACTATAGACTTAATAGAAGCTTTTTTTAGCGTTATTTCTTCTATTAAGCCGACTATTACCTCTACTCGGGTAATATACCGTTCTAGACTATTATTATTATTAATAGCTAGGTACTTATTTATATATAGTTTTCGTACTATATAGGATTCTTTAGAGGCGGTTTCTTTATACTCTCTTAAGGTAGTTACGAGCTCCTTATTTACTTATAGGTACTTCTCTTTAGAGCTTTAGTCTTATCTTTTAAACTATAATATCTTTATATCTATTACGCCTTTAGTCTTAGGGTTTAATACGGCTTTTATATAAGTAATAATATTTAATTTAATTATTTCGATCTTCTTTACTTTATTTATAAAAGGGCCTTTTAATAGACTCTATTTAATCTACGAGAATAGTTTATTTTTTATAGGGTCTACTAACTCTACTTCCCTTATTTTTTTAATATAGTTAATCTTCTAATTTAGCCTATCGGCCGGGTTCTTTAAATCTATTTTATACTATATAATAAAGTCGAAAGATATAAGTCTTATCGCTTATTATACCTATCTCTTACTAAGATTCTAAGATATAAAGTTTATAAAATCTTTTAGGTTCTTATAATCTAAAAGTACGAGGATATCCTTTACTCTTTTAAGGTAGTATCTCTAAGTTTTAAATACCTCTATAATAGCTAGTAGCTTACTATTATAAGTTTTATAATATATCTTAGGCCCGCTAAGCTTCTATAAATAGAATATAATAGGGTACTATTAACTATCGTCTTCTAGTTATAAGATAATCGCTACTAATATAAAGTCTAATATATCTATCTCTACTAGTAGTCTTTTATCTAGTTTAAAATATATAAGTAGAGGTATATATATAAAATACTTTTTTAGTATAGTAAAAGCCTCTCTCGCTTTTTATATAAAGACGAAGTCCTAAGTCTTCTTATTTATACCTTTTTTATAAGTATCTAGTCCCTTTATTAATATAATAAGAGGTATATAAATCTTTAAGAATAATATAATAAATCTTCTATAGAAGTTTATATAATCTATAAATATTTAAATATTATAAATACTTTTCAGTTCTAGCTATTTTAAGATAATTTCTATCTTCTTTTAATCTATCTCTACTCTTTTAAAAGTAACGATATAATTAAGGAATTCTACTCGCTTAACATAGAATACGTATTTTAATCTCTTTATATATAATTTATATTAATAGAGTCTTTTTAAGACTTATCTAATATATTTTATATATATCTTTATATCCGATAAGAAGATTAAGATATTATCTAAATAGATAACTATAAATATATTAATAAAATCCGTAAGAGCTTTATTAATATAGCTCTAGAATATCGTTAGAGTATTAGAAAGGCTAAATAGTATAACTCTATATTTATAAAGACTATACTTTATTCGAAATACCGTCTTCTATTCGTCTCCTTACTTAATACGAGGATAATAGTATATATTTATAAGATCTAACTATATAAAAACCTCCGCCTCTATAAAGCGGTCTAATAACTCCTTTACTAATAGTAGTAGGTACCTATTTTTAATAGTAATATTATTTAGATTTCGGTAATCGATATATAAATAAAGTCCTCTATCTTTTTTAGGTACGAATAGTATTAGCGCTCTTATAGGGCTTTATAAAGATTATATCTATCCTTTTTTTATAGCTATTTCTAAGTATTCTTTTAATATATAAAGCTATTCCCGAGATAGTAGATAGATTGCTTTTTATAGTAGTTATAAGTCTTTCTTAAGGTAGATTATATAGTCTATATCTAAGTATAATATAATAATTCCTATCTTTATAAAGTCGAATATATCTATAAAGTCTATATATTCTTCCGGTAGGGCGTCCTCTTATATTACTTCTAATCTTATTACTTCTTTTATATTTATTCGAAAGTAGGCTAAGATATATTATAAGCCTTTTAAGAGTTCTTCGGCGTATATTTAGGCTATAATTATCTTAATATCGGCTTTATTTTATATATTATAATATCTCTATAAAGCCGCCTTCTAATCTATAATAGGATTTACGCTAGTTAACTAGTCGAATCCTAGGATTAGATTATATTCTTATATATTTACCGCTTCTATTATAATAATATAACTTTTCGTTTTATTTATACTATTAACGATATTAAATTCGACTTCTCTTACCCTATAAGATTTAATCTCTTATCTATCAATAGCTTTAATTATTTATAGGGGGTATTATAATTCTTTTAAGTATCTTTTTGCTTATTTTTAGTTAATAAAAGACCTTTCTACTCTATAATTTATAAGAGTATATACTATAACTTTCTCTTATCCGGTATTTATAAATATCTCGCTTATAAGGGCTTTAAGTATTTACGATTTTAATACGATAACTCTTAATATAGCTATAGCCTAGAGTATTAGAGTCTCTATTTTTTTATCTTCTCTAAACTATCTTTTTACTCCTATTTACCTAGTTTACTATAAAGACTCTAATAGATATCTTTTTTATAGCCTTATATCTTATAGTACTTATATATAATTAAGGTTCTCCTATCCTTTTTACGTTTAGTATCTAAGTATTTAGAGTTTTTAGTATATCTTTATAGCTTTCTATCTAAGTTTTTTATCTTTAAGTATAGCCGCTTTTTATTATAGGCTTATCTCTCCGACTTCTTTAGTTTAGGTTACTCTTACTTCTTAATTATTTAAACCTTTTATAAAGACTAGACGTTTAATTTAAAGGACTAGTAGTACGTTAAGAGATTATTATATATATAGTCGGGATCTATTTCTATTTAGTAGCGCTCTTCGATCTTTAATTCTAGTAATACTCCGGTAATTAAGCGATCTTTATAAGCCTCCTCTATAGGAGTAATATATATATTTTTCGCGATCTAATCTAGATAAAGAGAGTATACTATTACCGACTACCCTAGTCTTTAGGTATTTTTATACTACTACTTTTTAATTTCTTAGTAGATAACTTTAGGGTTATTTACTATACTTTATATAAAGTAGGTAAATTCTAAATAAATCTCTTTAACTCCTTATTTTATAATATATAATTCCTAGGCTATTATTATATCTCTTTAGAGAACTTCGAAGCCTCGATTAATCTTTATTATATTATCTATAAAGTAGTATAGATACTATCGAAAGTAGTTTTTTAACTAGGCTTATTAGATTTTCTATTCTTAGATTAACTTCCTTATGTATTTACTAATACTTAATAGGTATATTAGGTACAAAAACCATTTGTGCCGGCGCGGCCGGATTCGGCCGCCCCCTCGATCGGGTTTGGCGTCCCGCCCGTTTGGGTTTGGTCCATCCCAATTCGGTTTGGCGTCGACGCTTTTCCCAAAATGGAAGAGGCCCCACCTGCTCCTGTTCTGGCTTAGCGGACTCCAATCTGGTTTAGCGCTTCCCGAAGCAGTTTGGCGCCTCCAGCTATCCCCAAACGGGGATCTGCCATCTCCGACCGCCTGCCCGCCTTACCCTTGAACTATATAACTTCAGTGCGTCGCTCGATCGTCCTCCTCTTTTTGACTGACTGCACCTTTGTCTCTCCCGTCACACCCAGCCGTGAAATGTTACCGTAATTCCGGATCGCACGGCATTCCATCCCCGACGCCTCCCTGTTTCAGCTGAGTTCTTCGTCATCGCCTGCGCGCCTTTTCTCCACTGTAGATGGATCCATCCATCGGCCCTGGTCGCCCTGATCCTCAAATTAGACCGCTGCGCTGCAACCCTGTGATTTGACTTGGGCGACAGCTTACATGCCTACCCTCTGGTCCATGTTTCTTCGGTATGTGCTTGTTTTGCCCGCTGCAACCGCGCAGCCTTCTACGATCGGCCCGGGGAGAGAGCCTTGACTTGCGAGGAGATTCGATTTACGACCTGGTCGGTCGAGCACGATTGTGACGCGGCGCTCTCTGAGCTAGTGCTGATCACAAGCTCTCGCCACACCCATGCATCCATTGGCACTTGCTGCTCTTACGCCCCGCCATGACGAAGAATGTCTCATTCCCCGTGATCTTCCGCGGACGATCTTGCCGCAATTTCACTGTTCTAGCGAGGCGCAACAAAGAGGACCGAGGAATCTGGACTATCGGAGGTTCCTGGGAGGGTCGGCACCGCCGTGCGCATGATGATGTCTCACCCGACTGGACGCTGATGCCCACGCTAAGCACCCTTTCGGAGATGATCCCTTCACTATAGTCCTCTTCCGGCAAGGCGCAGCAGTGCAGACCGTGAACTTCTTCGAATATGAAACGCTTTGATCCAATGGGAGAAATGCCGCATGCTATGTCGGCCTTGCGCGTGACTCCTTTGTGAATTCCGTTGTGGATGAGTTGGTGGATCCTCGTATCGGCAGGCTGCGCTTTGTCTCATGCTCTTGTCCATTAGACTTGCCCATTCGACCTTCCCAGAGCGCTTGGAAGAGGCAGGGGACGGTAGGCAGGTATAAAGGGTCGTTGGAACTCCTCAATCGGACCGAGAAGTAGGCTGACTATCTGTTTATGGTTCCTTCTCTTCTATTCTGATACATTGCGTCTGAATCTTTCTAATCTTTCTCGCGGCATGGCACCGATCAATCTGGACGACGTCATCCATTATCGTCCACCTGCTAAAAAACCATATTTCAAACCGTTGCAAGCACCCAGTTCCCACGATCGTATCCATTCACAGATACCTTTGGATAGACCCGCGCCAGCCCATCCGTTTCTACCCAGCCAGCAGTGGCGTTCAAGTCTTCCAATCTCGGGGCATGCACCCAGTTCCCACGATCGTATCCATTCACAGATACCTTTGGATAGACCCGCGCCAGCCCATCCGTTTCTACCCAGCCAGCAGTGGCGTTC
>JAHAQQ010000145.1:15689-33397 GCA_019190355.1 Penicillium palitans
GATCGTATCCATTCACAGATACCTTTGGATAGACCCGCGCCAGCCCATCCGTTTCTACCCAGCCAGCAGTGGCGTTCGAGTCTTCCAATCTCGGGGCATGCACCGTACCTTCAAAGTCAGTTCCATGCATCTAGTGAGGTCGAGACGTTATTAGCCCCCAACGAGCTTGCGGAAGAAGTCACCATTGACTGCTCGAACGAGTTTGACATGAATTTCTTGAATGCCTCCTCGGGAAGAAATGCAAACGTTGCTGTATCGAATATATACACGGCGAGTCGAGAATTGCCGGATGATGTTTCCAGCAGTGCTTTAGGGCAAGGTTTACCCGGCCAGCATCACGATGGTACGTGGTGGCCATCATTATAACTCCCCTTGATTTCTTCGGTTCACTCTGTTGAACTAATTGTGCCTATCTCTCTTTCCTTAACGATAAAGTGGTCGACAGTAGAGGGCTGACTTCGCACTTTGAGACCAGATTTCCAAGGTGACGAGCATCATGAGAGCAACGTGACAACTTCTTCTCAGGATATTATCCAGGGGGGAGGTCTTGAGCAATCCACACCTTTATACTCTACATCGGTCCGTGATGGCCTCTGCATCCCGGTGGCGGAGGAAGAATTTCTAAGCCGAACGGAAGCATATGAAAATGCAGGTCAGTGCTCTCTCAGTCAGCTAGGTTGCCCAGTCCTCTGGCTCACGTGGTAGAATGTAGACGAAGCCACGATGGAGGGAGACATTTTGCCACATTCGAACCCGACAATAGATATAGCAGACGGCAATACAATGGTCAATGGCCACATTCTTGACCCTGCGGGCCAGGAAAAGCAATCAACTCTAACGCATTTGTTGCCTGGAGATGCTGGAATTGAAGCAGACGAATTACGATTAGAACCGGCAGCTTGTGTCATCGGGGAAAGCATGCCAGCCGAGAAGTACAACAAACAGCCCGTTTCCGAAAGCTATGTGGTTATTAGCCAGGAGAAAGACAGGGCTGCAGCTCATGACGACGAAGGCGGGCTACAGCGTCGTGATGCGGAGAGCCTGTCAGCATCCCCAAAACTTCGTCAAAATGGAATATTGGCGCGTTCAAGCTCACCCGCATCTCAAAACAGTGAGAAGCCGTCGCCATATAGCCCGGTGGAGGAGGTTACAGAGTTCTATCCAGTGTTGGATCAGACCCCAGTGTTGGATCAGACCCCAGTGTTGGATCAGGCCCCAGTGTTGGACCAGTCCCCAGCATCGGACCAGCCTCTTGTGTTGGATCAGTCCACAGCGTCGGAGAAGCCGTCTGTCATCATCTACAATTTTCGCCCTCAAGTGCGAGGAACGAAGGACTCTGTCTCATTGACACGAATGGCCTCTCCAAACAGAAAGCGATACCGAGATGAATATCTACCCGATGATAGCAGCGATGACCCTGATAACTCTGACGATGCGGACTACGGGCGTGAGAGTAGTGGTGAAAATACACACGGAAACAGTCTTCCTTCCCATCGACTAAAAAGAGCAAGGCGACCTGCGGTGCGGCTTGAGCCTAAACCTCCCCGACACAACACTAAACGCACCTCGGTCGACGAGGCGGTTCGATCCAAAGTGGTCGCGGATCGGACTTCCCCAACAAGTTTGCACGATATCGAAACGATTCCTATCCGTGGTTTCCTCACGCGGGAGATACTTTTGTCAAGGGTCATCTATTCAGTTACCTTTGAAGAGCAGGCAGAGCATTCCTGCTCGCAGAGATTAGGCAAAGCTACATCACATTATGAAAATAAAATTGGCAGCCAGAATTACAAGCAATGCCGCCAGAAAGGATCCCACTCTGGGAAAGCGACTGGGCCAACCGGAATCCTGTCTAAGGACGACCAGCTTTTGATTGAATTGAAGGAAGAGCGGGGATTGCCATGGAAGCGAATTGCAAAGTATTTTCCTGGAAGGTCGGAAGGCTCCCTCCAGGTGCGCTATTGCACACGCCTCAAGGGCCGCAAGGCTGCAACTTCTCATCATTCTGGACAGATTTCCCACGCGAGCAGCCATTCTTCATACAGAGGCGCACCTGGCGAGGCAGTTCAAGCCGCGGGTGGCAAGAGCAAAGGCACTGAAGAAGATGTGTCAAGACAGCGATACGGTCCACCTCGCCGCAGGCAAACGGTGGACCGCTATTCCCCGGTTTGAGTTGGCAAGAATTATTAGTCTTTGTCAAATATCAGTCAAACATATTGCCAAGTACTAGGTCTTATTCCCAAATAGTGTCTTCTTCCCTTTGGCACTTCCTCTATAGAGTCGACTTCCAATACTCATTATTCTCCTGTGCCCTGTTTCACATAGTTCGTTTGGCTACAGTCGAACCTCACTGGGTTTCACAGTCCGAAGAACGGCAATGGTCCCTCCGCAGAGTCGCCAAACTGTTCTGGTATTAAACCCAGCTTAACCTCGCAGCAAAAAGCAACCAGCGCGTGCGACTCGTTTCCTGCCCGATGAGGACGAACGGTTGATTGAACTGAAGGAAAAACGAGGTCTCCCGTGGAGTCGGATCGTGAAACATTTTCCAGGGGGGACGAAGGGTTTTCTCCAGGTTCGCTATAGTACCAGGCTCAAGGACCGAGGGACTGGAAGTCCCAGGCAAGGTCGGAATGGAAGGGTTACATATCCTACAGCTGTGGCTGTGACTCTACAGGAGACAAGTGGCCTACTCCCTAGGTCTCCTCGTAGGACTAGAAAGCAATCGTCTTGAATTATGTATATAGCAGTGTTGCGGTAAGCTCCCCTGTCGAATGACGAGGATGGGAGTCCCTTTATTTCGGTATCTTCAAGGGCTTGGCCTGCTCTCTTGATCCATATGCGACATTCTCAAGTAGTGTACGCGCTTCAAACTACCTCGAGATCTCGATCCGTTACTAGTCGCCAGAGTCCCCGGGCACCCGCCGAATAAACGCTTGGCCCGTTTCACGAAGGCGACAGAAATTTGCGTCACATATCTTGGGACACGGTTATTTGGCGGTTCGAAATTGCGACCCGCGAGCCTCTCAAGTTGCTTCAGCTCTTCTGACGTCAAAGCTCGTTGCTAATGGGAAGGCAGGCGAGTCATCAAATCTCGGGGAGACCGCTTCCAAGTAAACAAAGGGGAATATTGATTCTTGAAGTTGTTTAGGGTGAATTGCGCTGGCGTTGGTAACGGCGTCTGGTTCCTTGATCGGAATTACACATATTTGTTAGTTAGAGTGGCAGCTTTATTGCACTGTGGTTTGAAATCCATCCTTATTCTTGAGTGTTAAAAATTTGGGCAATCAAGGAAATCGCAGTCACGAGGTGCGATCTGCTATGGTGCTGGATAGCTTAAGACATGGCTTCATATATTTTTGAAGCGGGTCGTAGCAACCTCTCGAAATGGCTGCCCACCTTCGGATTCTTAATCTGCCGCCCTTCTCCAAAAGTCACTATCATTGTCAATATCGTAGTCATCATCATCGTAATCATCATAAAGAGACTCGTCATCTTCAACATCATCCCAAGTTCTGTCGTTGTTCCACTCCTCTTCTTCAACTGGCTCCACCACATTAAGTATCCATCCATGACTCTCCATCTTCCTTCTGATATCTGAGCTTGGACCTTCCTCATAAACCTCGACAATGATTTCCTGGAGAGTTGAGATTGTTTTGAAGCGAGCAGCAACCAGTGCTATTGCCTTGGCACAAATTGTAGGGCTGTCCAAAGAATCTAGCCGGTTTTCCATTGTACTGGTGCTTTCTGATGCTACTATGAGCGTTTTTAGATTGGTACAGTGTGACTGTATCTTTTCCAGGATATGAAGGCTGTCTTCTTCCAGGCTGATGTCGTCTTCAAGATCACGAAGTCCAGGAAAGTCGATGCGGATACACCGAAGGTGAGACGAGTTGACAAAGCCAATAGTATCAAAAAATTGGGATGTAAGTTCGGAACTCCAAGTCGAGAGGGTAAGGTCAAAGCGGTTATGGCCATAGAGTAGCGACCTAGCCTCGTGTAAGATTGCCGAGTTTGTGGAGAGAAGATTGGGTACCAGCTCATGATCTCCATGCCAAGGGTCAATAGGCTCTCTGCGTACTAGGAGATATATGTATATCTCGTTCCGGAGTTCAGCGGGAAGGCTAAGGAAGCTCACTGGCATCTCTCCGATCGCGGTCCAGCAAATTTCGATAGGATGTGTGAATATTTCAAGAAGATCATTGACGAAGTGGGGCATTGACGAAGTGGGGTCAGATAAAGTCAGAGTTGACACCAGTCACGTGTTAGAGATGTGTGCAAATATTTATTCATGTATATTGAACAGAACAAGCATGATACATGTTTTAGTCGTCCCTCACCATCGTATCATAATAATGCCTGAATCTTGGGAATAGGAGATATAACCTTCTCGGTATGCCTCTGTTCTGGCCAGAATTTGTGGAACTAACGTGGTGAAGACTTTCGTTGCATCAAATTTCTTGGCGCCCGAGCGTGGTTCACTCGAGAAGCTCTTTTCAACATTGTCCGCGGTTACCCACTTGCTTCTTAAGCAATCTCGAGATCAAACAAAATTTTGTCTATCCGAGCTGTCTAACTTTACCTACTGCGAATCGAATGCCCTTGACTCCGCATAGATAAGCGATCTGGGTCTCTCAGACTGGGTGGAGTTGCACGAGCTTCTGAAGGAGAGCTATCCAGACCGACCTCCCCACGAGGCCAATACCGAGTTTCTGACAACACGTTGATCAAATATCCGGGACAGGTGGTAAGAATTATCGAACTCACAGTTCGGGGGTATCAAAATGGAATAGTGGGCGCGAGGTAAAGGCAGCGGTGCGGTCGAATTTCCCCCAGACTCGTTCCTGTAGCTGGGGAAGTCAAGCCAAGGGACGATGTGCTTGGGGTAGAGTCGATTCGCTGGGTCGGCTGGTGGCCCTGACCCGTGAGGGTCGCATCCGCTTCAACTTGGATCGCTTAGAACAGAGAGTGCTGGCAGCCTAAAAGCAAAGGAGATAAGCCCTTCGAATCCACTGCGGGACAGGGGTATCATCAGATTGGATACCTGGTTCGAAGTCAAGTAAAGAATCCCTTGGTAATGTTCCAGCTTTCGCAGGGAAATGATGACCAGTGGATTGTGCTGTCGTGGAGCTCTGTGCGACTTGTCATGAACACATCCGCCTCACCAGGGAGGTACGGCAACTCGAAGTCATTTTTAAAATCGCAAAGCCCTTCAACGCCGTACCCCCACCCAAATGAAGCGGATGCGTTCATGGCAAGTCGTACAGCGCTCCACAACAACCACAATCCACTGGTCAACATTTCCCTGCGAAAGCTGGAATATTATCAAAAAATTCTTTTCTTGACTTCAAATCGGGGCATCCAGTTTGATGATGCAATCCTTAACCGGGTCCATTTGAACATCGAGTATGGAGATTTGACAAGAGAGTCTCGCAGAAATTCTCTTCGTGCTCGGTGTGTGGTAGGTCAATCATAGGTCGAGCAAGTGTGCGACAACAGGCAGGGGTGGAAGGTCTGGACGAAGGTTTTGTTGTTGGGGAGCCGATTGGGATTACTACTGATGCGGTATATGTGTCACTGGAAGAGGAGGCTGATGAGACGGTTGAGACGTCGGAGGACATGGATTGCACGGAGTCCTGGCGCTCGCACTCGGTCGACGCACAGCGTTTAACCCATTTTGTAGAGGCGACATCTGTAGGGTGCCGTACCGTTGGCGAGTCACCTACTGGCGAGAGAAACAGTGGATTCGTCTGATCCGAGTCCATGGCAAAAGCAACAAGGTGCCTAGAAGCGGTAGTCAGCAACAGTTGCGACCTTGGCTAGACCCCCACATACCCAGCGTCGTAAATTTCAAACTGTTGGTCATTAGAGGGGATACTGCGTCAACAATAAGTTGTGTCTTCATATTATATAGCTCTCTGACTTACAAGTACTCCTCCAGCCGAAGTGTTTGGTACCTCAGCAGTAAGGTTAGCTTCAAGTCTGCTGAACTATAATGTTGACATTGCGCCTTACCGCCTGCCATTTTCCATTAACCCCCTATAAATCGAAGATCCGATCGAAGTTCTCTGCCTAAGCAATGTTGAATGTCAGACAGTTCGGCAAGGGTCACGCGATCGACTGACATACGATATCCAATCTCCGGGGCCAGATTTGCTATCGGCGTGGTACAGATCCGGATCCTGATGATAGCAGATCAGAAGGCGTATAAGGGGACTCGTAGGGGTTTGGACTTATCCCCGACGCACAATCACGATAATTTGGTCGGCCATGTTCAAAGGTACGCTCGCAGCTGACAGCGGGGAAGCGTCAAGGAGGGTTGGACGGTGGGAACATAATGAGATATAAAGACAGGCACAGACTTCCTTGGTTAGGAGGTGCCAAAATCACGGGATGGATTCCCGTCGTCCGCGTTTGATTCTAGGTTTGGGGGAGGGGAACAGAGTCTATCTGAGTCTTCGCGTCGTGCTTGGGTAAATAAAAAACCGTACGGTAAATTATCATGCAGATGATGATTGCTCGATTGGCTGACTGGCCTAGTGATGGTTGGAAGCGCTATCGCCAAGACATAACCCAACGCAGAATGGACTGAGCTTACCATACCAATACCACGCCCTATCTCACTCCCAGACTGTCCGAGTTCGATGCGGAGAAAGGATAGCATGGACTTTCGCAGAGGCTTATCCTCCTGCAGCCTATGTCTTGCGCTGCTATCTGTCTCTAGATGGGGTACCTTTGATCGTGGGTCTTGAAACTGCAAAGGTCATGGGCCGAAATTCGTTATGCGAGATTCCAGCGACGCAAGCATTTTTCGAAAGATAGCCTTTCTCGCCTGCCCCTATTAGAGAGGGAGAGGACTGCCTTTTAAGTAGCCTTGCGTTACATTGAAAGACATAAAGAGCCGAGGTTTTCAATGAAGTTGTTCTGAACCGTGAACTTGAAAGTATTCTTGGACTTCTGGAGTGGGCCCTCGAACACAAGCATAGCGGAGAACTTGTGGTTGTCCAGAGGGCTGATTGGACACGCTTAGTTGGCAGTTTGAAACTGCGACCCCACGAGCTTTTTGAGGTTTCGGCTTGGAGATCAAATGCTCATTGCTAGTTATCAGAAGGAAGGTGAATCATCGAGGATAGGTTTTTCGTCTTCCCTGCGTTCTTCATACATGTTGAAGGTCAGTTCTCCTACGAGTGATGCAAACACTCCTTTCCCTGCCTTTTTGGATACAAGCAGAATCTATAGATCGTGCGAAGAGCATGAGCAAGTAGAAGCGAGCGAATAAGACGAATTCTATTGGGGAAATTTTAGATGTTATTGTTGTCCAACTGAATTTCCTCCAACCAGCTATTCCCGTCGCGACGAGTGCAGTCCGCTTCTATCTCAGCCTCCCTTATGCCAATGCCGCGGTGGTTAACCCATATGCCATAGAATCAAGTTGCATTTCTTCCTCAGGGAAACGTGGAATAAGGGATAACTCCGCTTCGTTGAAATCAGTGAAAAAGGCTGGATTGACAATGCCGCACTTGCAAAGACAGGAGGGTATGCACCAGAATATGCCCAGTCAATCAACCACACTTATTCATGCTGATCTAAGATCTCTTGCATATTTCTAGCTTGTAAATAATCTGCTTACTCCTAGGAACTGGCGAGATTTGCTTTAAAACTGCCTAGCCAGGCAGAAACAAACATCACGCCGAAAAGCTAACGTAAGGGCTGGACTGGGTTTAGACTAGACAGACACTAGAGACAGTGACCAGCTGACTTTTTGATTACCTATCCCTGGTTTCTATCTAGCATCAAATGGCCACATCTTGTCCGCCTTTGCTACTGTCATGTCTTCGCCACGGGACTCAGCTTCTTTGGCAGTCTGTATCCATTCATTATACGCTGCGCGATGAGCAACCCTCGCAGCGTCCCATGCATCATTCGGGATCCACCCGTCAGAATTTGTATCAAGGTTGTCTCTTAGCCATGACTTGAGTGCCTGAACAGCCTCAAAATCTTCATAGTCTCGAGCATGCTGTTTCAATTCCGCTTCTGTAGGAGAATATGGACATGAGCCCTCTAGCCCCAGTTCCGCCCAGCGAGCTGAAAGCTCAATTAACTCTTGGCGGACAGCGACAGCGGAGTCTCTCCAAGTTGTGTGACAGTAGTGGAAGAGTCGAAAAAGAGTCGGATCAAGTAATCTTGCAGGACGAAGCTTAGGAACAAGGGCTGTCATGACCACATCATATGTTTGATAACAGACGGATGCATCTTTTAATTCTCGTTCCTTTTGTCCAGAAATTTCCGTTTCATTTTGTTCGTTCCCGAGTAGATCTTCCTCCGGGACCCCTGGGAGTGCAGCGAAATCAGGTGTCTCGTTGGCATAAATAAACGCGGGCTCAATGCTGGTTGATTGCCAATCTATCAGGCCAGTAATAACGGTTGGTTCTTCGGCAGAGACATAGATATTCCTCTTGTGAAAATCCGGGTGAAGCAGAGCTGGTGTAGCAGCGTCCTCAATGCGTTTATCTTCAATCAACTTTTGTATCACCTCTCGACTTGTTTTCAATAGACGGATGTGATCTTGAATTGATCCTTGATATGGCAGAAGCTTGCGATTATTGACGGCTTCTTTGGGCAAACGAGAGAAACCGGTATCTATCAAACCTCGACAATAACTTGTGAAATCTCTCCAAGGTCCGCAATTGGGGCTCGGGCCACGGTAGAGTTCATGTTCTCCCGGATTTCGGTTCCAGAAAACCGGACTGCAATGTGGTCCCACACAGAAGCCCTGCTCAAAGGGAATCTTTGAGTCCAGGTCTAGAGGCGCATCTGCGAAGTAGAGACTGCCGTATGCCGGGAAGTCTAATGAAGCCATCTTTTTCATTGTCAATGAAAGCGCTTTAGTGCACAGCATATGTTGTTCCGGGTTCATTTTGTGCCACTCTTGATGTAATTGAACACCCGCTACATGCTCCTGGATAATATACTCTGTTCCAGTAGGATTGGAAGGATTATCATTCCAGTCGAGAATTTTCGGTATCGGAAGCGAGATCTTGGATTGTACTATACAGACATAAATTAGTGAGCATGCCAGCCATACTCTCAAGGACAGGGGAGACGGCTTAGCCTTACAATAAGTCATCGTTGCAACTTCAGAGTTGGTCGTTAACCTTGGCGGGCCAGCAATACCGGTAGGTACCCTTGCCACCACACAAGGTCCATTGTCCATTGTTAAAATGAAGACTCTGTTGAACCCACCTTCTCGCTTCTCATATTTGACAACGCTGGTGGCTCCTGGACATGTGTAAACAGCCCGCTCACACAGCGCTGAGAAGTCAAACATAACGTGGCGAGAGTTTCGCTCGAGCTCGTCCCGATTGAGCCATCTTCCACCGGTATACGAATGCGGATCATGTCCTAAAATGCAAAGTCAGTGACATATTAACTCGTTGGTCGATGATGGTGAGTGTATGCTACTAACGACGAGTCAGTTCTTGCGAATCTGTTCCTGGGGATGTGCTGTCGAGCCAGGTATGTGGCGAAGGTGCGCTGTTCTTGTTTCCCATGTCGGATAATGTTCGAGATGGGCAACGGAATCGACAATGCTGAATGATTGACGAAGGGACTCCCAACCGCCGCCAGACTCGGAGCATATCAGACTGCTGGTCTCCTTTTCCAGATTGTCAGCTGCAGGGGAGCTCGAGATTGGAGGTCTGAAGCGCCCCCTTGGCCCTTGTTGCGGCCGATTATTTTGCCGTCTTGGCATTCACCAATTAAATTATCTGCATTGCCGCCCACACCTTACCGCTTTTGATCTTGGGACCGACGCGCGATTCAAACTGTCTACCAATTATTCATAAACAAGTCTGTATTTTTGGGCATGTATCTTCTTTCCGTGTTTCAAGTACAGTGACTGGCGGCTAGGAAAATGTAATTCCGCTTCTCAAAGCAGTTGATTGGAGCCGTGCTGTCCTTACCCTTGCGATCGGCACGCAGGAGCATTCAGGCTGCGTTGAGTTGAAGCCCAAGGCAACGTGAGAAAAATTGGTTGATCATGAAGTAGCCTATACATAAAGGCTGCTCTCCCAGGCGTCTGTCTTGTAAAAGATTATCAACAACATCTGATTTTAAAGGTCTCGCCCAACTACTATCTGCTTGCGCTATATATTATCGTCTGACCCAAAGAACATCCTAATTTCAGTGGTATTTGGTTTGCGGTGTATGCTTTCTATCGATGATTTAGCAAGAATGCTCTAACCTCTCTCAGAATAACTCCTCCGCAATGAAGCAAATCAAGGATTTTTTCACGAAGACCAGAAAGAACTTTGACATTGCCAAAAAGTTCAGCGGAACCTTCACCCCCGGCAGTCGTATCCTTCCATCGCAGACGAACAAAAATGATGCAGATTACCAGCTGCGTCTTGATGCGGGTGAACTGATCGACAACCGATACCTGAACATTGTTCTGCAAGTCAATTCGCAAGCTAAAAACACGGGTCTGCGAGAATGGTTGAAGAAACAAGCGCGAGGCACGCATGCCAAATTGGCTACAGCTCGCTTTGACAAACTCGCCGAAGACCAGGATGCTGAAGCGGAGAGAGTTATGAACGAACTCCAGGAAACAGCTAGGAAGAACCTGTAAATAGCGACGTTATCTTTTTCATAGTATAAATACAACATTGGTGACATTGGGACATACGACACAAACAAAAGCTGTACAGAAATCAGATAACTGTACGAATTGTCGAAGGACAAATTGGAGGCCTGCGGAAAGATATCCTAATGCGATCTACTAATGGGATCTAGCACGCTTGAATGCGGGAGCTTGGAAAATAAAAGACATGTCAGCCGAGAGACGGAACTAGAATGGGTTTTGAAAATCACTGTACAGTACCAAGAAACACTGTAGGGTTCCTAGCAAAACTTTTTGCCCAAGCTGTTACTAGACCACATAATCCGTCTAGTTATATTATGAGCTGACCTCGGAGAGGTAGAGAATCCCAAACATATTACATCGACAAGTCATACTGCTTCCCGTTTTCATATAGAGTCCGTTCTCAAAGATATTTCTGATGCCTCGACCCTACCCTGCTCCTCATATCGGTTCTGGGTCAATGATATTCAATATGCGAGCGAGACCTTAACTTCCCTCTGGAAAGCCTGTGAATCCAAATGAGTAACGTCAGTCCAACATCAAGAAGATCAAACACAAGTGCGCCTCCAAAAATGACTGCATAGTACGTCCAGGCCAATGAACTCGGCAAAGAGAGAACAGTCACAACGATGGCCCAAGGAAGCATCCAGCATAAGTTTGAGCCGAGTGCTTGGTATAGATACCACCGAGGTGAAGCTGCGAGTAAAACAGCCCCAAGTTGGTAGTTGAGTCCATAAAAAATGTAGGTCCAGTCAATGGCCTGTAAAGTGTAAGCCAACGGGAAAGGAAACATTATTCTCTCTGCAGAAAGATACCTTCCACATTCTTTGGGTGACAGCCGCCACGTCGTTCGAAGCAGATAAATAAAGAGCGAAAGATTGTATCCCATGTACAGATAGCGCAATGCACACGGTAGTTTCGAAAACCATGACAATTCCGCAGGATAAAAGCGCTGGTCGAATAATAGCTTTCGGAATGTTAATAGCTTATCCAGACCTCGTAAGTTTCAGACATACCGAAAACTTCCGCTCTAGTGGCCTTAGGGTATTCTATTTGCTGTGTTGCTCGAAAATGACCCCAATTATGCCCGACGAAAGCCAAAGTTGACGCTTCAAGAGCCTGAACAGGGACCATTATGAGCCCCCAGCGGATTGTGGTAAAAATTCCCCAGGCCGTAGCATAGAGATCTCCAAGCTGAACTATTCTGTTGACTAGCCATAAATAGATGGAATTCCTGATCGCGGACTCGGCGAATGTGTATAAACTTGGCCGAACTAATGTTTCAGTGCATCGAGGCTTATTTTCAAGTTTCCGTGGCCATCGGCTTCTCTTTTCTTGCGCTTCACAACCACACAAACAAAGTAAAGAAGTCCTACCATCACCGATAATATGTCGCAAGTTAATCGAATAATAGCCTGTGTTACAATGGTTGGTGTATATTTTCCAACACGGAACGTTGATATCAGTAGGAAATCTAACGCGATATTGATCAAAAACTTGCTCGCGCTGATTAGCAAAGGGATGTCCGGTTTATCCAGCGCTCTGGTTGAGGAAGAGATCGCCGCTTCGGTCGCGGATGTCAGGCCTTGGATGGAGGACCAGCGTACATAGGCAAGCGAGGCATGTCGCACTTCAGCCGGGACAAAGGCGGCTGCAAGCTTGGTCGACGTCGCAAGAAATATAACGGTCATCAGAAGCCCTTGTGCTGCACAGACAATGATCATGGTCCAGGCAAGGTTCAGCCGTGAGTGCAGGCTTCGCGATGATTTGTCCCCGATAATCAGCCACGCAGAACGCGGAATACCATCATTCATTACCTCAACAATGATGCCGATGTATGTGTATATATCAGTTGTGACCACCTCGCTGGAGCTTAATTTGGCGACCCATAGCTTGCTTAGGGTGCTGTAAACGGCGGGTGGGGCAAAGGCAAGTAGGTTGAAGATTGCGGAACCAGTAAAACTTTTAAATCTGCAGTCAGCATCCGTCTTCGACTTCAATACTGACATACTCACGTCTCTCGGCTCCAGAATGCGCGTGTCCTAGATGAAAGCTCTTCCCCTCCGCTCCTCCCTTCGTTGGATTGATGATCCCCAGACTAATGCTTTCCTCCCAATCAGCGGATGTGTCCAATGAACTACAGAACGTCATGCTGCAGCATGCCAGTATCGATACTTTTGTTCGGCACTACAGCGTGGGTATTCATGTAGATGCCCAGGCAATTGTACGGGGCCTGCCCGCTCAGAAGCAGCTCATGCGGTTTGCGTGCTCAATGAGTCGGTCCCCATTGACCCCCGCAGACCCTATCGACTGGAGGATTCGAGCTGTCTCAATGACATTCCCCGTGTCCGCACTCTGGAAGAGAGGAAGCAGGTGCGGAAACAAGACCGAGATGCTAAGAAGCGCGCCTATGAAAATGCCCAGGCTGCATTACAGCGGGAGTTTGGTGATAATCTTTCGCGGAGGAACTTCCCTCATTCCCGAACGATCCGCAAGCGACGGAAAGCTCAAGAGAAGAGTGTGAAAAAGCTATGGCAAAAATTCCATCATGCAGACGAGCAGTATGATCGCTCAGTCAAGCAACTACGGAACGAGAAAGGGCGGCAACGGAACCGCTTGATTCGTGAGAACCTGGAGCGTTACAAGAACGAGCAGCCCGTGATCGACAGCGAACGGCAACTTTCCGGAAAGGTTGTTGACGAAGAAGTATTGGTTGCGCTGGAGCGAACAGGCTACATGACACCGCAACATATGACACTTATCGACACTGTCCTGACAATGCCGGGTACGACGATTGAGAAAGAATATGAGCGTCGAATTGCTGCAATCAATGCAGTGATTGCGGTCTGTGATGCAGAAGAGGGTGCACCCTCGCGGTCTCGTGTCACCCAAAAACGCTCCGCCGATGCTGTCGATATGCTACCGGCTGCCCCCCTGCCTAAAAGGCAGAATTCAAACCCTTCAGATAAGAGCGACGATACTTTTTCCAAGGCCATCGCTTCGGTTTGCGTTAAATCTCCAAAAGAGAGACCAACGATTTGCTTTATTTGCCTTGGTACCCCTAGACTGCCACAAAGCGAACGCTTGAGGATGTACAAGAACTCTGGATCTCTGAGCCGACACTTCGTCAACAAGCATATCAAGCCGTTTTCAAATGACATGCGCTGTGAGTGCTCTATTTGCGGGGAGAAGTTGGAGTCAAAGTCTATCCTACTGAACCATGCAGAAAGGGTGCATGGAACTGTCTCACGCTCTTCTAAAACAGCCCTTGGGCTGACATAAATACGAAATGGTCTCCGTTTTCTCACTTCGTGAAGATGTTACCGGGGTTCAGGATTAGGGGTGCAATGTTTTTTATCTTAATTGGGGTCTATAGACTTGTTTAGGTTTTGGTAGAGCTGGTCTTTGCGGCGTAAGAAGAATGATTGATTTTCGCTTCCATTAATTTGGTCAGTTCCGGGTAAAAGACATTTTGTTGGTGTAAGGCACAGAGTATCATCACATGTATTACATTTCTCATGTCATGGTCTTCGTTTCTTTACTGGTTGTAGCCGTATTAAGCATAATACTCGTCTCACGCCAGGCCACCTCAGTTTACTTGAAGCCGCAAACTAGAGATAGGCCACATTGTTTATGGGCCGACGGGGCCACCAGTGCATCTATCTGTCCTTTATGTAAGCCTTTAGTATAAGTTTGCCTTCTATTTCCGAAGCCTCTAAGCAGTCGTGAATTACGAGTCCGAATCTTTGAACTGTAGCATGGTATCACAGCAGGGCTAGATTGCAAGCGACGAATAAAACGGGCACCAGTCTCCAGGCGTCTTCGAACCGACGATATACACTCCGCGTCCTACGGACAATTTAACGTTGTTAATGATCCACGGTCTGTGTAATTGCGCCAGGCTCATCAACACCCTCCTGGTTTTGAGAGCTGTGTTGGTCGGGGTGGCACGATTACTGTATGTTACAGCACAGTTCTTCCGGTATGGTACAAATTACCATACAAAACATACAGCGATGTTTGACGGGTGACGAATAACCAAGTGTGACAATACAGTGCGGGGAACTCACAGAATTTCCCCCCATCGGAGTAATCACACAATTTTGCCACCCTCAGCCTTCCCTGAGCCTTCCCTGAGCCTTCCCTGAGCCTACCCTGAGCCTACCCTGAGCCTACCCTGAGCCTACCCTGAGCCTACCCTGAGCCTACCTGGAGCTTACCTGGAGCCTACCTGGAGCCTACCTGGAGCTTACCTGGAGCCCACCCTGAGCCTACCCTGAGCCTACCCTGAGCCTATCCCCATCCGAAGATGAGGCAACTAGGAAATACTAATTTTTGAGTCCTGTTCGTTCCATACTCAGAAGCCAGAAGATCGCTGATACAAATCTGTCTGTATTTATTGTTTAAATTCAACATTCTCAGAGTTCTTAGAATCTGTTTTCTATTGGGTTTGTGTAAGGACGATGACTTGATGCATGTTGTCCATATCAAAACTACATTTTCTTTCGATATTATCATCGTAACTTGATTTGACGCAAAAAGTACGCCCTAATAAATAATCAGATTAACTTGGTACAAGCTCCAATCCCCGAGAAAATCAGATTACGTTCCAGTGTCACATCCCCTCGTCTTGGATGGCGAGGCCCGTGTTGGAGTCTTCGTTGCGGGCTTGGCTTATTCTTGTGGGGTGCCACTACCTAAACACGCCGATGGGGCTTCGGACGAAGGCGTCGCATCCAGTCCAGCCTAACTGCCTCTGTGGCCGGGGCCTTTCGCATCTGTCGCATCCAGTTATGATAATTGATCCGGCCGCGGTAGTCGCGTGGTTCTACTAGCAACGACACCTTCCGTGGTATATACCTCGTATCCGCATTCGAAGGGGCTGGGTTCGTCCCCAGGGGATTGGAGGTAGTGATTTTGTGTAAGTGCGTGCGTGCATCATAGCGAGTGCTCTTTTTCTGTGGTGGTTTAGAACCATCACGCAGTAGTGGTACCAGCTCAGAATCATTTTTGGCACTTTGGCGGCCGTACCGGAGAGCGTTTGGGGCCATTCCAGTGCGAGCAATGGCTGTGGCAATTTATGGAGGTTGGAAAAGTTCAACTATTTATATTCATGATCCAGTATTGTAGAGATATAGATCAGAAAGAACAACGCCTCTGAAGCTGTCATTGACATTGGTTTTCGACCTTTCATTGAGCCACTGATTTGCGTGTCCATTCTCGGAAAGTAAAAAGACATAGTAAATGAGGACGACAAACTTGAAACAAAAAATTGCGTCTATCGAAAAGAATGCTTTATGAGACATTTTAGAGCAAAAAGCTGGGGATGCGGCAACTTTTAAAGCGACTTCGATTGCTGATTACATTGACTAATTGTGAGGAGCCTTCAAAGGAAAACAATTCAACAAATTCTCGGCTTATTATCAACATGATAACAGACCTCTTTCAACCCTCTACAGGCAACACTCATAGATGGCCAATATGGGAGATTAAGTGCGTTTGGTGCATTATGAAACCGAATGTCAATTTGCTCAAATCAAGTTTCAGGAAGCCATTTTTGACTTCCTGAGAAGTTACTTCGCTGAAAGTTCTGACTATTTTATCTTTGTGATTTTCTCGGTTGTAGTGCGGGTCCCAAAAAACTCCTTCTTGCATAACGTTGAGGTGCATATAGGACAGAGCAGCTAAGCACAATACAGCTCAATGCAGTCTTCCATACCTCCCAGTTATTCGATTTGCTATCGCTTCCCGAAAAGTACATCTCAGGCATCGCATAACAATTTGTACATTTTATACTCGCGTTCGCCACTGACGCATTTGTTAAGAGGAACCACAATCCGTTCAAAATGACATTGCAGACCCCTGTAAATGTACACTAAAGAATTTTAGTGGTGACACATAGTCTAAAGATTGCCGGGAAGTACGAGTGCATTGTGATTCGACAGCTTCAACACTCACGGAGCGGACCGTGTCGTAGTTATCTAATGGCTCGCATGAACCAATGGAATCACCGTAAATACCTGCCTCGCCAAGGTTACTAGCACGACAGCCAGGCTGACCCCAAGCTCGGAGTTGCGCATATTGATGGACTGGGTTGCCTGTGGCAGCAACAAATCCAAGGAAAGAGACTGTCAAGGACAGAGTAGTAATGTGATACATGCCGTTCGTGGTTGATGTTGTAGATAACAGCTTTAAAGGATGTGTTCTGTAGAAATATGGAGGCAAATAATAATGGAAGGAAAGCTCAGTATAAATAGATTATGGTCCCGACGACTAACTGTTCGGCTCGAAAGGTGGATGGAGGCGAGAAACAATGGAGTTGGCATGAATAAGCTCCTTAGTATTCACCGGTGAATGCCGTTTCCCACCAGTTGTTTTCGTTTCCCAGTATTCACCCTGCAGTTGAAGTCTACGTGCGACATACGTACAGTGTTTCTGGGACATTCGTATTATTTTGGTCATTATATTTGTTCTGTTTCTTGCGTTTTTGATGCTTAAAACCCTTCTCCTGTGGAAATTTGGCAATTCAGTACTGTTGCGATCTCAAAGCTCATTTTTGAAGAACTAGGTCCTTTTTAGTAGAGTGATCACGAGCCCTTTCGAAGCGTGCTTGAGACTTCATTGTCAAACCGAGGTTGATGCATGAAATCCTTATGACTCAGGTTCCCAAAGGTTGCGAACGTCACCAGAGGGCCACGTTAATCAATGCCGGCCTTTAATTCCGCGCCAGTAACGTGATCTTAACTCCATAGCAGTAAAAATTGAGCACAATAGTAGCAAGACATCTTTGAGTATAACCAAAAAAATACTTAAGCCGTGAGAGAAACATGGTACCCAGATAACAAAAGGGGACTGCAGGAGACGTGTGGAATATTGAATATTGATGTAGCCGTACAACCATGACGAAAACTTATGAAATGTCCACGGAAATAGGCGCCATATCTTGGCCCATTAACAGTTCTTGAATTCGGAATTGTAAATGCATTCCACACTACTAGAGAGCAGAGCTGCTCTTGCCAGAACGACCAGATCATCGCTTGGGCGGTGCTTCGCCGCCAAGAGGGGTTGCTAC
>JAHAQQ010000146.1:0-32777 GCA_019190355.1 Penicillium palitans
AATATACCTAATACTTTAGCGCGTAAATCGTCTGTCTACTATATTTAATAGGTACTATACTCTATATAACTAGCTTCGGTTCTAGTTAAGTGTATAAGAGTAGCGGCAGATTGAATACCTATTTTGTATCACAAAACCTTTTTATATATAGACAGTCGGACTATTTAAGGTTAAGGATATCACTATTCATTACGTGTTCGAGGTATATAATAGACTGTTTAAACATTTTAAAGACTCCCAGAAGCGCCTATATCGGAAGAAGGTTCCTTAGAAAAAGGCGATACTTTATGCTTTAAAGGCTAGAGAACAAAAGCTTACAACTTACTATAAGGATATTAAGAAGGCTTATAGGTATCTTTATATAATAGGGACGATCCTTACCCCTATACATAAGCTTGACTACTTTAAGGGAGCAGACTGGGCTAGTGATAATGCGGACTGGTATATAGTATACGAAAGCTCTCTACATTCCTACCTTAAGCGATACTATCAGCGCTAGCTTATAACTTAATTAGTAGATAAAGGTAAGGCTCTATAACAAACTGGGAGTATATCTAGTCTACTTATACAGACCCGACCGAGATTAGCTATTTAAGAGAAGGTTAGCTAGCGAGAAGAGTTAATAGGTTATTTTAATCTTCGTATATATACTATAGAACTTAAAACCATAATATATACTAACTTCGTAAGGAACTGATAATAATAACCTATATCAATTCTAGAGACAATATAAGACCTAGTTCCTAACCCTTATAGCGCTAGCCCAAGATATCTTCTCTGTTCCTACTACTAGTATAAGAATTAAACGGTTATTTAGCTCAGTATAGGATGTCTGCTATTATAGACGTAAATCTCTAAATATAACGACTATTTAAGATCTAATAATACTCCGCTATATAACGCGTTTTAATGCAAACTACACTTAAGACTAGCTATCTATAGAAAGTTAGGACCTAGGTAAGAGGATAGAGGCCGATAAAGAGGCAGAGGCCTAACTATCTAATTATAATATAGCTAGTATTAGCGATGATAAGGAACTTAAGTCTGAAACTGAATACGTATCTGAAGCCGATAACATAGACGCCTATAATCGTGATGCTTTACCTAGTCTCTAGGACCTAGGCCTACCTCTAGATCAGGAGACTCTGGATCAAGAGACTCTAGATCAAGAGACTCTGGATCAAGAGACTCTAGATCAAGAGATAGACTCAGTTGAACTTCCAAATCATCACCCAATAGTTAGAATTGTACAAAGCGATAGCCAGCGTCCACATAGGGAACGGAAGCGTCGGAGAGATAATGATGAATATGTATATACTAAGAGGACTAAATAAAGCGCAAATAATCAAACAAATATGATAATGATCTTTTCCAGATTTCCTATTTACTATAAATAAAATACCCCAAAATTACTGGCTTTTCTACATAACTTATGCATATCACGAGGTTAGTCGTGTTTGCACTGTTTACAGTGCTGCAGCACTCCCGCTGCAGCACCGGTGCTGCGGGACTTGTCAAGGCCTAGACAGGAGAGGGATTCGTTCACGAAGCCAAAGTGCTGATTTCAGCTGTCGGTAGGTATACAAATCCCAAGCTCCCCATTCTGCCTGGGTTAGAGGAGTTTACAGGTCCTATAGTGCATACCGCCAAGTGGAGTAAGGATTACGACCTCCGGGGCCTAAACGTGGTTATAGTAGGCAATGGATATTTGTTCACATCGTATAACTTAGCTAGCAGGGTATTAGAATAACACTTTTATAGGCTCCGGATCGCAAATAGTTCCTACTATAATCGACGAAGTCAACAGCCTAACGCAGTTTATTCGAGTATGTGTTCCCTTCAAGGGTGCTTGCTCGAAGATGGAATCTAACTTAATACCGTACGAGTAGAGCCCGCAACATTATGTCCCGATACTAATGAGAAATTATCGGTTTAGAAAGACATTGCGTGCTTGTTTCTCCCACATTCCGCTGATTTTGATACTTATCCGTTGGCTTATCTTTTGGTTCCTTAATACCACGCTTAGGCAATTCTACAATAACTCTAAAGGAAACAGAAAGAGGAAGGAGAGAGCTTCTTACAGTCGGCGGTATATTACGGAAAATGCCCCTAGTAAGTATATAACAGAACGTGTCTTCTTTGAAATACTGACTAAGGCCTTATAGAGCGGTATCGGCCATTACTCACACCTAACTATAATCTTAGATGCAGAGTAAGTGAGTGTTTAACTCTGTTAGGTAAATATTAACTCTGTGCGTAGCGAAGGATCTTAGACAATCGCTACATTCAAACTCTTTATAACCCTAAGATAAATCTGGTCAAGGATTCCATTGCACACGTTAGCGCGAATAGTTTGACTACGGGCTTAGGGGAAGAAAACACGGTTGATTTCATCGTAAGATGCATGTGGGAAGATAGTGTTATAGCACAAACTGATCAAAAGTTAAAGGTTCTCGCAACGGGCTTCAAATTCATATAATAGAAAGCCGAGGCAGTAATTAGCCAATAAGGGAAATCGTTACAACAGCACTAGAACGATCGAGGAGGCATTAGAGCTTATAAGACTGTAGCGATCAACGAATTCCCGAACATATTCTACCTACTGGGTCCGAATTCGGGTAGTAGACACATATCTGTCCTATTTACGATGGAGTGGTATGTCGAGTCCTCTAGAAACGTTCCCGGAGTGGATATGTGTTGACGATCAACAGCTCGGTAAACCTCGTCATTAAAATTGCGCGTCCTATACTCCAGCGACAGGCATCAATCGTTAAAGTGAGAAAAGGCGCTAAGGCTAATTGGTATGGCGCTATACAGACTGCTCTTAGCAAAACGGTATTAACGCGCAGCTATTCCAATATACGCTCTTTATTTAAACCTTCGTATTAAGCTTTGAGCACCACCGGCTAATAATCTCTAATACAGCAACATACCGATCCAAAGAATAGCTGGAATTTCTTTTTATATCCTTTCAGCTCATTGACTTTCTAGATAGGCACACAATTCCCTACAATGAAGCACTGGGAGTACCGGTAGCCGTTGTAGTCAGTTATCTAGGCAGCACTATTTGTATTATTCTTTTTTTGTATTAATTTTGTTCATGTCCTAAATCTCACAAATCGTGGTTCTTGCAGTTTGCATAATGCAATTGGCAATAGGGTTTCCAGAGCTTTAAGTTCGTGCAGCTTTTATTAATAAGGTATATGTTTGGTTAACGTATTTCACAAGCGAGCTAGCCCCTACCTAACTTACTAAATTGAAATGCATATATCTCCACCAAAACGCCATTAAATTAAATATACTAAAATTATCTATCTAGCTGGGAATTTATTAAATCCATGCCCTATTTTTGCACAACCACTAGACTTTAGTGGGGCCCGTGTACGTGGTTGTAAAGCCGGCGAAGGGCTTCTTTGCCGGGTGGAGGGAGGTGCTTCAGCTTCTTATACTGAGAGACCTTCCTCGGCGTGTATTTGCTTCCGGGATCTGGCTCGCTTTTACTTCTTTTTTCCGTTCTCCGTTTGTAAATCGCTAACTTGTTTCTCAAGAATTGCGGCGGATTGCATAGTGATCTGGCATGCCTTTAAAATCTGGTTTATAGCGGAATTGAGAGGACTTAGAGGGCTCCTTAATCTTGTACGAAGTATGCTTTAATTGACAAGGCTTCTTTTCATAATTGGACGTAGTTCGAAAGCGTCGTCGGGTCCCAATCACTACCCCGGCTAGAGGGGGGCAACGGTACATTGTGTGTTCATTTAAGAGATCGCAGGTCTCAAGCGTCCCACTGGGATTGATTTGTCAGATGGGAAGAGGATCATTGCAAAAAAGGAAGTGATTTTATCAACGGGTGCATATCGCACACCTCAGCTACTCATGCTTTCGGGAATGGGGCCAACTCCAATTTTGAACAAATTCAAAATACCCGTCTACATCAACAACTTAGAATTTGGTCGCAACATCCATGATCATCGAAGGCACTGCCAAGCCTCCTATGGCATCTTTGGACAGATATTGATATCCTTGATGCCTAGGCACACTATTTTTCTCTTTTTTTCCCCAAGTCAGAGCAACATCTACAACATGTGCAAAAGTGATTTATCCTCGAGACCACTGCAGCTGCATGTTAGTAGTGCATCCTCTACGTCGAATTTCCTTGAGCATGACTTATTTAACCTGCGCTTTGACGATATTTGATATATCACCGTTCGAGCAGATCCTTTGTGAAGTTGAGTTTCTGCACAACTCTGCACAGAGCCATCCTCTATGCGACCTCTGTGACTATCTATGACAGCGTATGCTAACTTTTCTACCACTAATCGGCATTTATTTAATTGCTTTCGGGAAGATCAGGGCATGTTTGCTGCGGCTCCAAGCCAAGTAGAACGTGTCACAAACGTCCGTTGTAAATGCTGGCCGAATCGTTTTTACCAAGTCTGGTCGAGATGACGCTTACTAGACCCGATCGGGCTGCAAACATGTTCTCGACTCAGTAGTATGCTCGATCGCGTGAACTGGGGTTCTATGCCCAAAAGCAATGGCGATCGCTTTGAGTGCAGTAGTGGATGTTGATAATGGGAGAGGACAGGTGATATGAATCGTAGTTACTTACCGGATCATTCACGGGGTTGCGACGGCTCCCATGTAGAAGCAGCCAGTCGGAGATTCTCGAGCCAAGCCCCTTCATTTCTTCGTTGTCCTTATTGAGATCCACTTTGACTCGCGACCGTTGTGGTTGTAGGCATTCTACAGCAGAGTAGGAGTGAGTGGCTTGCAAGCCGCCTGAGGCGGCCAATTCGACTACGCAAGGAACAGTCTATCGCATCACTGTGATTATCTGAGCAACAAGATGTATTCCAAGCGCTCCTCATTCAATTCTTCATCTGCACATGGTAGGTCTGATCGTAGGTGTTTTGCCTAATTATAGCTTCACTGGGGGACCATCGTAGCAAGTGATGAAAAATGGCGCCGAATTAAACAGTGAGACTGATATCTCGGTCATATGTGGAATTACGCGCCCAAAAGCCCAAAGCCCAACCTGACCCTTACCTGCACATGGGCTATGGACCGAAGAAGATACAAGCATGCTAACTCTTGGCATTGCATAAAAAAATGCAAATTTTCCCAGTCACAATTACCTAAGGAAACGGACGCTGTGGGGGAGTTCCATTGGTGAAAAGCGTCATACTTGAACAGGAATACTCACCTGCTTCTGCGTTGATGATCTATATATCTATGTGCTGACGCTCCTCAATTCTCTAAGTACCATAATAGTACAACATGCCAGTTAGACTCGATCATGGTAAATTCTATACAATCGGGTCCATAGTGTAATCTTTGTTCCCCATGGCTTTTATTACTAGGTATTTGCCGCTAGATCTTGATATTTTGCTTCTTGGAGTAACTAGTTGAACCCCCGGATTGAGCCGGGGAAATCGTCGGGCCGAGATCTGGGCTTGCAGTTCGGATAAAAACTAACATTAATCAGCAGGGTTATGAATGCCAATACGTACCGTCGTTGTGTGCATAGAAATGGGCTTGATCAGGCTTTCGTGCCCATCACTCAACTTCGCCACCTGGCCATATACCAGAAAACCCATGAACACAGCTCTTGTATTTGATACCCGGGCAGTGTCGACCATTTTTACCCCGCCGAATATCACATCGCCAAGCGAAAAATCCATACAAGAAACGGACCGTGTCATCCGAGTCTGAAATCCATTGCCAGTGCTTCAGAGGATTGAGGTTGAGATGTTCACAGTACCTGCCAGGAGTAGACCACTGGTTAGCTTTCGGTAAAAGGTTCCGGTGAAAGAGCAGCGAACCTATTCCAGTAGACAGCGGTTTGATCGAGTTTCTCCTGAGTACCATCACTATAACGCTTCTGTCGGAGCTGAGAGACGTCCAAGCCCTCTGCTTCAGCCAAATAGTGTTCAGGGGGCAGCTAACCCTCATCATTAAACGATTCATCGCCGAAGTCACTCTCGTTATCTGTATCATCCCCGTCGGGTTCCGATTCACTGTCGGAATCTTTATCAGATCCGTTGTCCGTAAAGATCGCGCTCCCGTCGGAGTCTGCATCGCTTTCATTTTGACTCTCACTCTCGATAGGTCCGATCGATCGGCAGCGAGGCGTCATGGGGAAAATGGCTCGCAAGGCAGATGTTGCGTTAGGAAAAACTGAAGAGATTAAACGAAGCTGGAGAGGGAATGGTGATCTGGATTTAAGAGCGAGGTGAAATGGACGAAAGGTGAGAGGGAGGGAGGGGACTTAAGAAGGCTGCGGTCGCCATGGGGGGACTCGGAACCAGAAAGAACATGGTGGTGTGAAAAGGAGCCAGAAATGGCTCCATTATTTTGCAATGTGAGCGTCCAGGGGGGGTGAGGAACGAACGAGGGGGAGCAACGCGCCAGCGTCAGGAACTGAGCGTGCTGCGTGGAAGTAAAACACGGAGCCGTGGGGGTTGGCACGCTCGATGCCAAGGCCGAGACTGGTTAGCAAGACTCGTAAAATGGCGGCAGAAGCAGCCCTTTCCGGCAGCCATCTAACCGTCACATCGTTAAATAGAGTTAAAATAGTAAAACTAGTAACTCTGGTGGTAGATCTGACGTAATAGATATCTCTCTTAGTGCCACTACTACTAATGCTACTATTGTTCCTGACCCTAAATTGGTTGATTTGGAAGGGAGTGATTCTGATAATTCATACTATCATTAATTGATTTGGTTATTTTGATACAAGGGACTAATACCTTTACTTTATTAGGGGGTAGTATCATGCTCTATAAGCATTATATATTCGTTTGTTTACTTGCTTGCTTTGCTCGCTTTGCTCACTTTGCTTGTTTTGTTTGCCTTGCTGTTTAGCTTACTTCTTTCATAGCTTCTTCTTCTTCTTCCTCCTTCCTCTCCTTATCATTAATATCGTCATTTCTTGGACCTTCAATATCAGAAGCTTTACCAGCCTAACAAACAGACTATGATATACCTTAAATATAATAAATAGTTTACAGCTACCTATAAAAAGCTGAAATATTACAATATAAATAGTACCTAGTATGTTATCAATCGCTCCGGGGTATGAGAATGTACTCCGTACCCCGTACTGTAGCTGTAGTCCACGGGTACCTGCAGCAAGTGCCCAATTATTGATTCTTTGGGGAGGCTCCGTGGGCAAGGTATATTCGGTAGAGATCTCCATCCCTGCCGGAGGTAAGGGGTGGTTGCCAGTTATGTACTCCGTATCTCCCATATAAATAACCAACGAGACTTCAGGAGTACATGGTAAAGTCTAGCTAATGGTCACTTCCATGATCTCTGACAATCAGGGGATTTCCATCGTTCGCAAGTATCCTTTCCAAATCAAATCCGATCGCTAAACCGTCACCCTGCTCCTCCGCCTCGCGAAATCCTGGCGCATAGTCATCCACCAGATCGACTTCATTCCCTTTGTAGATTTCCACAAGCGGCCGTCGCATATCGACTCTAAGCACCAATTAACATAAACCATCTCGTAACCAAGAATAGACAGACTCACGGTTCATCCTCCAAAATCTCTCTTGGATCTGCATCTTCGTCGCGGTCTATGTAAATTTCCCGGTCCTCAATGTAATTGAGCGCCTGGTCTATTGGGACTCGATTTCCCGGACCGATTTCCCGATAAAAGTGGGCGAATTCCTCTATCATAATTTGACCCCGACGGGCTATCTCGTAGATACCGTTGGTTGCAAAATCAACCCAGAGACCTAGTCCGGTCTCAAGGGTCCGGTCATCGATAATAAGCTTAGGGGAGCAGTCTCTGAAAAGTACAGTTCCATCAAGCGCCATGTGCATATCGAGGAAGTTGGGTCGCGCGACACTTTGATGGAATTTAAATATCTCGAGAACATTCCCCTTATTGTCTTTAGGGGGAACAAACACTATCATTTCGTCTGCTAGAAAGTCCCAGCCGTCTTCCCATGGGAATAATCCTAGGATACACTTGGCGAGCAGGGCTTCTTTCTCGGGGGTTAATTCGGTGGTGCAGAAGTAGACCATGCAGGAACTTTGAACGTTATTGGCTCCGAAAGTTTTATCCTATACTTGGATTAGGACAAGTCAGGTAGTAGGATATATTTAATTGTTTCATACCGCAAGTTCAGGACCTTCAAAAAAACTAGGCTCGTCCTCTGGGGCTCGTGATTGATAGCTCTGTCATGGTGTCAGTGAAAAATAAAAATTCTTATCCAAAAGACATACATCGCGGAATTGTTGGTCTGCTGTTGCCCAGCGTTCGATCAACGCTCGTTTCTGTTGATCCGCGCCGTCGCCACCGACCCACTGCTCACGAACAAAATGCCTCCATGCACGAGAGGCGGCATCAAAATTCTTCCGGGCCACGGGTTCCTCATGTCGGCGAATGAAAGAGGGGATGCCTCTAGGCCACTGGCTATGTGATCTTGTTAAGGACATGATCGAATGGTGGTAGTTCCGGGGGTTGAAAAGAAGTTTAGTGAGGAACGTGGGGGCGGGAATGTATTTAACGGAGTTTGATACATGCCCGCCCCAAGTTTGCACTAAGGCATCAAATCTAGTTATATTTTCAAAAGTTCCTGTACAAACTCATCTCAAACACACTAAACCTGTATTATGCGACCTTGGAATCTTTACGACTAAGCTTTGATAGGGGAGATTAAGTGGTTGCGAGCTCGGATATACACCCCTGGAGTGGGTCTTTGGCTTAAAGGGTTTTCGTTGAAGTGGATCGATCACAAACTTGGTGTGCACTAAGTAGCGTCTTTTCCGGCCTAGCCGCTTGCTTTCAAAATTCTGGTTGTAAAGTTGTAAATTTGTGCCAAAATCATTGAAATGTAAGCGAAAGTTTGATATTCATAAATTCCAGGTTTCCATGCACTACTATGTGCCAGTTAACAGCCAGCTGGTAAATCCCAGTTCTATATTCCAGTAATTAAAACTAGAAGAAAATATGGCATATATAAACATTTGACATGCCTTGAAGACCATAGCCGAATTTTGTCCGACAGTGAGCTTTAGAACTCTAGGGCATTGAGTGTCCCACCCCCAAACCAAGATCAACCACACGAGCCATACTTAGCATTACAATTGGCGCTGGAACAATACTCCGACGAACTACCACAATAACCGTAGTTACTACAGCAGTCACCAAATTGAGATCCCAAACAAGTCCAGTCCGAATTAGACGGGCCACAGAGACCGTTCTCCGAAATCGTACTCGTAGGAGTCGCAACTGTGGTAGAGGTCGCCGTAGTGACCGTAGATGATGCGTGAGGGCTAGCTGTTTGGCTAGAAGTGAATACCGTCGAGCTTCCCATACTTGGATCATCGGTCAATGTAATGCTGAAGTTGAACCCGGTGGTCGGGAAAGAACCGTTCACGGGAGGATAGCACACGCGCTCGTATTCACTTAGCCAGACTTCATCGTGGTACATCTCGTCTGTTAGATCGTCATCGGTGATGTTGTACACTGAGTTGACCTGGTCGCAGAGAGTGTAGGTCGCGAGAGATGCGAGGTATGCTGAATCAGGGGTCCAGGTTGAGGCCGTGGTTAGGTCGGAAGGGAATGACCAGAACAGATTGGTGGTGCTATGGTTTGCTGTTCGGGTTGCGTTGAGATTCATGGTGCTAGCAAGTGATGTGCGTGTTCTTGTGGTGTTGGATATGTAGCTTGTATAGGTGTTGATGTTACCCACTGCTTGAACGCACTGTGGAGTGGATGGGTTAGCCTGAAAAGAACGATATGTCTTGGTTATTTTCTCGTGTAGAGAGACGTACGTAGCTGTTCCCTTTCCAGAGGCTGCCGCAACTGGAGGTTGCATTCAATGCGGCCTGGGGATTTAAGAAATTGAAATTATATTGAGAGATGCTGAATTTGTCGCACACGGATTCACAGGTATCACCATCTTGGACCTGATACCAGTGACCACAGTCGGTGTTGGAGCTAGTGACTGCGTCGGTAGGAAGAGACCTGTATATTTGATTAGCATTTTCACTTTCCGAACAACCGAGCGAAACAAAATAGCAGACAACATACACAGCGGTGCTTGCGGGCCTAAGAGCCAGGGTATCGGGGAGTGTGAGAGTACCCGGAGGACTGACGCAGATGTACTTCCCCGAAACAGCCGTCAGATTCTGCGAGCTTTGCGCTGAGTTGAGATTGGCATTCCATGCAACAAACTGAGGCACAGAGACTTGACGCGATAGGCTCGCAACGATTTTGTCAATGGTATCTGTCTCCTGAACGCGATAGATCTCACAAACATCGGGAAGGCAAATCTCTGCCCCAGCAACTATATGCGTACACCCCGTATCAAGGCTGTTCAAGTTTATCAAGGCTGAGGTTGAGACATTTTGAGCTGCTGAGATAGAAAGACAGGTGGCACGACCTGCCCATTGAATGTTTGCTGCTCCGAGTTCGGTTTCTGCGGTACAACATCCGAGTTTTGCAACGCCGGTACAGACGGCGGCAAGTGCCAAAGCAATTGCTATCAACCAACGCAGCCTTCCTGCAAATCGAACGACGTTCTCAAGAAGGTCATTGGCTATTATGAGAGCTGGTCTGCTGAACGGACATGTGATTCATGGTCTCCAAGCAATCTCCCCGTGCAGAGCCTGACACACATCTATTGGTCGTTTGCTCTTTTCAAACCCTGGAATGATGGCTGGAATGTTTACCTGATGGATGAGGACAAGATATCGAACTTGAATGACATGGTGGCTGATTTCATTGCTTTGAAAGATGACAACCCGTCCTTGAAGTGCTTCTTGTCTGTTGGCGGCTGGTCATTCAATGACGGTGATTCGGCGCACTATTGGTCTGACATGGCATCTACTGAATCTGGCCGAAAGTCATTCGCCAAAGACTTATTGCGGACGTTGCAGCAATACGGCTTTGACGGTGTTGACTTGGACTGGGAGTATCCTGTCGCTTCGGATCGTGGTGGCAGCAAGGATGACATGGAAAACTACGGCAAGTTGATCAAGCAAGTTCGCTCAACCTTTGACGACAGTGGTTCAAGCCTTGGAATCTCATTCACCATTCCATCGAGCTACTGGTATCTCCGCCACTTTGACGTGCCCGCCTATTTGCAAGAAGACGGAGCCGACTGGGCGAACATGATGACCTACGATCTTCACGGTGTCTGGGATGGCACAGACCCATACATTGGGAATATCACTGGAGCGCACACAAACTTGACAGAGATTCAACAATCCATGGACCTTCTTTGGCGAAACAATGTTGATCCATCAAAGATTGTTTTGGGCATTGGTTTCTATGGTCGATCTTTCACACTCAAGGACTCTTCATGCACTGGCGTCGGATGCCCCTTCACTGGAGGAGGGCAGCCTGGTCGATGTACAGATGCTTCTGGGATTCTCTCATATAATGAGATCATGGAGATCGTCGAGAATGTTGATGTCCAGGGTCCCATCTGGGAGGAAACTGCAGCAGTCATGTATGTCACCTGGGACGACAACCAGTGGGTATCGTACGACAACAATGTCACAATGAAGCAGAAGGTCGATTGGGCCAATGATCAATGCCTAGGCGGAGTCATGATCTGGGCCTTGGATCAGGATACATACGACTGGCAAGCTTTAACTGCCCTGCTGAACAAAGATGTCAGCTCCGCTTCCCTGCTAGAAGGAGGATCTGAGAACTCACTGAGTGCCAAGGCATTAGCACATGCATACAATCAATATACTGGTACTGATTGTTATGTCACTGGATGCGTGGACTATAACTCTGGATCATGTAAAGCGGGTTACAGTGTTTTGGATTACGTTCACAGAGCCTCTTACGGAACCATCACTGACCCCGATGATCATCTTTGCAAAACTGGCGATACGACCGAATATGAGGATTCAGACTCAGAATATCGTCTGATCTGTTGCCCAACAGATGCAATGCCGACATGCCAGTGGACTGGCGGCTCATCCGATGGCATGTGTACTGGTGGAAAGGAGAAAACATGTGGCTCAAATGAATTTGAAATTGTCAAGGACTCTTACTCTGACCGGACAGGGTCTACTCCGTGCATGGTCAATAGTCGATCGCTTTGCTGTGCCACCGACCCCAATCTTGACACTATAGTGAACTCGTGTTTCTGGACCGCCTGCAACGGAGAATGCATGAAAACTGATATTGAGTACCCGGAATATGCTCTCAAGCCCGGCACTAGTAAGTCACTTCACACCTCACCATCACACCCCCTTACCTCCCCCCGAGTCCACGTTGAAGAGGAATGTGAACGTCTGACAGAATTTTAGATCTCAACGAAGACTCTGAGTACTGCTCTGGAAGTGAGGTTTCGACCTTTTGCTGCCCATTTGACAGTAAGTTATGGCACCTCATTCGCAGCAACTCCGCTAATGGGACCTCACGAATCAAGATGGTTACGAGAATTGTGAATGGACTACTTGTACCGAGTCTTGCGCTAGTGACAAAGTTCTCCTCACCCAACGCTCAGCTTTACTAAATGGCACTCTCCCCCAATATTGCCATGAAGGAGGCATGTACAAGTTTTGCTGTGATGCACCTACTCCAACTGTCAACCCTCCCGTCGACCCCTCCGCCATATTTGAGTACCCAGATGAGAAAAACTACAGCTATTACCTGAAGCACGAGGACACCGACAACAACGAATCATCCGACTTCGAGCAAGAGAACCCTTACGCATTTGTGATGGTGGATGGTGACACGGATGCATACGACGAGTCTCTTGTGGATCAGTGGACATTTTTGGAAGATGGAGGTCTCAACTCCAAGAGAGATGGCAGTCCACGCAAGAAGCGAGACATCTTCACATTCCGCGAGGACACGTTTGACAACGTCGTTGAGACTTACATTATTCGCTGTGCGAGCCTCGATGAAGACACCGGGTGTAAGACCATTTTCTCCGGTGGTGCATCAAACACCATTGTCAAGATGCCTTCTTACCACGGATCTGGACCCTACGCTCGTGTCATCAGCTTGGTTCCACAGCACTCTTCAGAGAAGCGGAGTAATATCCTACCGCGGGACACAAACCAGGCGTATGAACTCACTGTGGATTATGACCTGGCTTCCGCTTCGGAGGAGGAGAAGGGAGACGTCAACTTTCGGGTCGACTATACGAATTTGCTTGACTACTGGTAAGCTATGACTGGTGACTCACTGTCAAAAAAAATTAGTCGCGACTAACATTATTCATCGTCGTTAGGGAGGATATTACGGAGGATCCACCCCAGAAGAGGAAGAGATGGTTTGGCGCCTTCAAGCAATGGCTGAAGAAAGTCACCACAATTGTCAAAAACAGCTCTGGATACCTACCTCTGAACTACTATGACACGATCAAGTTGTTCCATTGGGATGAGAAGTGCAGCGGCAAACAAATGTCACTGGACATCGATTCTACTCTCGATATAGGTCTCAATGCGCAATACGCGTACTACTTTGAAGGCGCGATTTTGCCCACTCCCAAGTTGATTTCTTCTTATGCATACTTTTCGGTTGCTCCTGCAGCAGAGATTCTTCTGACCATGCGAGGAGAAGCAGCATTCCAGACCAGCAGCGACAAGATCGATATTATCTCCGGTGTGACATTCCCTGGGCTTTCCATCAAGGGACTTATCAGCATCGGCCCAGAGCTCGCCCTTTCCGGTAAAATGGATGCCTCGATGGTGGTTTCAGGTGAACTTAACGCTGGTGTTGTTGTGGAATTCCCTAAAGCAGAAGTGTTCTTCCCACAAGATTCAGATGGTGAGGATGCCAGTGTTCCCCCGTCTTCTCTCAAAAACGAGGATGGCAAGGATGCCCCGAATCAATTCTCCGTCACACCTCAGTTCGAAGCTTCAGCGTCGGCATCGGGCAACTTGGCTTTGACTCTTACCCCTGAGGTCAAATTCGGTATTTCTGTTCTGAATGGAAAGTTAATGGAAGGCTATTTTACCGCGGGAGTCGAGAACACTGTCAGTTTGGGTGTTAGTGCTTCGGCGTCGACAGGTCTATCGAGCGGGTCTTCTGCAGAATTCTGCTACTGGGCAGACTACGATTATTCGGTATTTCTGCAAGCAGATGCCTCGTAAGTTATATCTACTTGAAGGCTTTTGGTTATCCCGGTCAGTGCTAACTGATAAATCCTCAGATTCCTTGGCGACGTGGCATACTGGGGTGATCGATATGAGATCGCCTCTCCAGAAGATCCCATCGCACTTGTTGACAAAAAATGTCTAGCTTACTCGAGTGATGTGGATGAAAAGAGGAAGCGTGATTCAACAAGCTCGGCTCTGGTCAAAAACACAACTGGCTCACCTTTCTTTAGTGGATGGTGTCAATGTGCCAACAAGAATACTCAACTTACTAACGAAACCTTGAGTTGCTTGGATACAGAAGACACCTCGTCAACTGCTAAGCGTGCTAACACCGCACCAACTTGCTACCTCCCACCGGCGTTGTTTTACAACTGTGACTGGTTCCCAACAACGAGAATCAACAACCTCAACACTGACACAAATGGACAAACTCCTCACGTCGATCTCAGGGGCATTTGCGAAAATGTCAAGAAATACCTGGACCGGAACTCGGGCAAGCAATATGTTTGGCCCAATTGGATGCGCCTGACCTATCAGCCGGATCCAACGCATGCTAACCGGGTCGACGCATGTACTCAGAAATCGAAGGAATGTACGAAGTTGAAGAGGTCCCTTTGGCCCAAGGATGGAAAACAGCCCCAGGCGCTGACCATGTCCTGTGATGAGTTTCCCTGTATGTCAACATTGCACTCTGGATCCACTTGATTCAAGGCCATCTACTGACACGACACTCGTCCAGTCAACTCAGCAGCAGAGGGGGGCACAGGCGCTGTAAGCTGATCTTATTCTCTTTGAAACTTGTTGCGTGAAAACTAATCTGATGTCCTTTAGGAGGTCGCATGTGTTCCGGACGGTCAGCAGAAGTATCAAGCTAAGATCAATGGCCAACTTTCTTACATCAAGTACACCGTGAGTCAAAATTTTTGTACCTGGCAGCATCTATCAAATGTTTACTAATTAATCAGCCAACGGGCCAAACCGCATCGAAATACTGGAAGGACTCGTCATGGACAGGGCCGACAAGATACTACACCATGAACCTTTTCAGCTACACGAACACCCAGAACAACCTCGGGACAGTAGGTGGTATATTTTCCTCAGGTGCCACGAACAATCCTTCCATGAACCCAGGGACAGGACTCCTCCATGTTTTGGGTGGTATCAACCTCCAGGGAAACCCTGAACTTTCACTGACCAACAACGGCATCTGCCTCGTGTACCCTTACAAAAAGAAGGCCCCTGGTGCGCTTAAGGTCGATATGCTGGAAAGCAAGCCCTGCAAGATCCAATTCGAACCCCCGGCTACCATCGCAGCGAGAGGTTTGGACCCTAATGACCCTGACAACTGGGTGGTTATAAGTAAGTTGATCAAAACCAATTGATTGATGAGACATGACTAACAAATACTGTCCTCGACTCAGATGTCACACTTAGCGACGATCCCTTCGAGGAAGATAGTCCGTTCAAGGAGATGGCCGATCAACTCAACGAGATCGGCTTGGCGCATGATGATGATAGTACAGAGCCTGAATTTGTCACTGCGAAGCGGAGTCACAGTCATCACCATGGCTCACACAGACATCATATATAGATACGGAATTTTCCAATATTAAAACTTTAGAACGAAGTCAAGGAATGGATCCAGAAAATTTTCAGCCGGTCACTTATATATTCTTATACGACATTCATGAATTGTTACATGGCATTTTTGAAAAAAATGAGACCAATGTGGATCTATAGATATTCATTGGAATTGGTGTGAAACTTGGTTGTTTAGCTTGAGCCAAATCGACGGATCCTTCATCCCTTCCGGCTGTGTCTACTCGGTCACTTTGGAAGATCCCTGAGAGATTTTAATTAAAAATGTTTCAATTGAGTTTGATCAGGGTCCGCTTAGTCAGAACCCGATGAGTCAGCGGATATGAAGCCCTGAAGGACTCCCGAGCCCGGCATCGTCAAGGATCGCCGGCAGCATGAAGCTGGGCAATATCGGACCGGTATTATATATCTTAACATTCAGTCTGATCCCGAGACTTGATGGGTGTTTTCGTCCGTGATTTTCGCCCGCATGATAGATAAAAGAAGGGATCCCGTTAGATTTCTTGCGATATGATCTCCAAAAGCGATCCAACAAACGCATAACACAATAGTCAATCGCTAAGCAGGTCGTCAGCTTGAAAGAACCGTGTCAGCTTTAGACAATCTACTTGAAGATTAAATTGCATCTATGGAGCGAGATGATGGCACTGTCTTAGAAGGTCTTACTGGAACGTAATGAGGCTATACAGGAATTGTATATATGTAACGGATAAAGATCCTTACAACATGGAAACAGAACAGCGGTCTCACCGATACCGCATCTGACACGTCACGGGAGTAGATCGCTACCTATTCGTTATAGTACCCCATGTGATCAAAGCGGGGTAATGCGATACATAGTCTGGGAGTCCCCTGGATCCCGTTTGGCTTTGACAAGAATTAGTCTTGTCATACAAAAGCAATACAATCTGTTCCTCTCTCCTACCATCGTATCTTACCCGGTTAACAGGCCTTATACCTAAAAACAGTATACCTTTACAATTCTAATTCTTCCTCTTCAACTGCCTAAGATACGATGGCTCCACGCCGTATAGGCCGATCTAATACCGAATACCTAGAGGGAACCCCTCGGGTCGGCAACGATCTAGAGACGCCTTAAGAACCCAAGGAATAAGAAACTTAAACCGTCTATAAGACCTAACTAACGGAAGGAACAGAGCCCTAAACAGATCCTTAGGATCTAGAAGCTTAGGGATAGCTAGCAGAGTAATACCCTAAATAGGCTATACTGACCCTCGAATAGATATAGGAAACTATCTATATACTTACCGAGAAGGCGGAATTATAATAGCGAATTATTAATACTAAAAAACTAATAGCCGAAAACGAAGAATATTGTTACAACCGCCCCTGGACTGGCCAGTTACACACTAGGCCAAAAAGACCACTATATCTGAGCATTACGCTCAGATAGCCCAGGCTCCGTTATATATAGTGCGTGTCATGACATTATCTCCCTTTTTCTCAGGGTATGACCCTATACCCAACTAGGCTAGTATAACTCAGAGGTAGGTAAACCACGCCTACTTGTTTATATGACTCAGAGGTATGGCTGTGCCATTTCAACTTGTTCAGATCACGTGACTCAGAGGTATGTCTTTGCATTTTAACATAGTCAATGTTCATAACTATACATGTCAGAGCATAACTCAGAGGTATTTTTAACTTGTTCATCTCACAGACTATGCATATGCATCTATTATATCGTCGGCCCCCAAGGGTAATGATGACTAATTAAAGTCAGAGCACGCCTTGTCAGCCCAGCGATCGAAAAAGGCAAGTCTCTGCAAGCCGATTCGAACGCCCGACCGGTAATGCTCAGATATATTGTTACAACCGCCCCTGGACTGGCCAGTTATACACTAGGCCAAAAAGACCACTATATCTGAGCATTACGCTCAGATAGTCCAGGCTCCGTTATATACAGTGCGTGTCATGACATTAATGTGAAGACCCCACTATGCAGGGTCTTAAGTGAATTGATCAGAGTGACAGGAGTCTTAATACGTATACAAATACTACTGCGAATAGATAGCAACTAGTACTACTTATATTCAAACTGAACTCTAAGCCTTCAAACATGCTCCGAGTTCCACTAGTATAGTCGTGCAAGGGATAAGCGAGGTCACGTACGATGTTACGTGCCTTTATATATCTATTGTCTTATATATATAATATGTCTTCGGGGGTTATATAGGTCTACTACGAGTCTTACGACTCTCTCTAGGAGTGGTTATGATATTACCTCCCTTCTTTATATATATCGCCCTCGACTTACTCTTTAGCTCTCTATCGTCTTTATTAACGGTTTCGGCCGAGTCCTATTGCTATATAACCGAGTCCTTTATCGGTTTCTTTATCGCGGGTCTTCAACGGCTTCTATCGATTCCTTTAATATATAACCGAGTCCTTTATTAGTTTCTTTATCGCGGATCTTCGACGGTTTCTATTAGGTCCTTTAATAATATCTATTTTTATATTTATCGGTTACGAAGGGTTTAAAGGCTATTATACCTCCCTTCTTCGGAGAGTATATCTTTATACTCTTCTTCCTACTATATCTTTTAATAATAGTATTACTAATTAGACTTTTATTCCTATACCTACTATACCTACCGAAATATAGTATATATTGTAACGGGCCAGAGCCCGGCTTGGATCACGTGAGGCACGTGCCCACAACATACATAAACCCCCATCGCCAGTAGATAGTTACCCTTTCTCCAAGATTGATGTAAACAGCATGTTGGCCTAGCCTAATTGAATCAATAAAGCTTCAGCCCTTCACATACATCAATCTTCCGATTCTTATTGTAAAAACATCGGACCACCAACGGAGAAGCCCTAGAAGCGACAATCCCTAGGCACAACAGAAGGATTACCCCTAAATCAACCCCGATTCAGCGACGAAGGACCAACGGAACACACTAGTAACCATGGAACCTCAAACATAGCAGAACGCGCCCCTACTATAGGTGGAGACTATAATGCAACAGATGATGAGGAGTCAATAGGCCTATGGCGAAGCAATGGAGCAGTTCACTACTTCCTAACAGCGGATCGTGACTGTATAAGAGCAGTATGCAGCGACCTAGGAACGACTCTCCGCCGTATAAGGAGAACGGATTCGCCGCCTCGAAGAGATGCTAGCACAATAAGGCGTCAGCTATAAAACCGACGAGAATAACAGCGAAACGGTCACGGAATAAGTACGAACCCCTACCGGAATGCCGTCGAGTATCGGAGAGTCCCACCACCGACTAAGAGCGAGACTCCCCGACCTAGTGTTATTCGTAGGAAGCGTAAATAACTGGCCTATATAGCGTATTATAATAGAGAACAAACTAGTAGTCGATGGCGAAGCTATCGGTACAAAACACGAACAATTTATATATATATTCTCCCGGCTAGAGAAACTTGCCTAGAAGAATACCGGAACGTATGTGAAATACCGACGAAATGACGGTAGCCTAGAAGAGCTGCTAGACTACCTAGAGAAAATCTATAGCGACCCGAACGTATAGGTATAAGCCGCGCGACGCCTTCACTAGATTAATTAAACTGAAGGTATAGCCTTCTCGAAGTTCCTATCACGGCTAGAAAAGGAATTCGCCGACGCTAGAGTACTAGAATGGCCCGACGAAGCTAAGCGATAGATCTTACTCGGTTCCCTAAACTAAACTATAAGTAGTTCGTTGATAAATCGTGGTATACCCGCCACCTTCTAGGGTTTAATCTCCCGTCTCTACGAGATCAGTACCGATATAGACGCGCTAAATATAAGTAAGCCGTCCCCCTGCCGCGCTGCGAAATCGGTAGACGAAATGGATTGGACCCTAATAGTATCGGTAAATCGTGTCGATATATATATAAATTACCGACGAAACAGTCGCGAATAACTAAAGAGGGCCTAATAGGTTAGTGAAGAAGAAATAGATAACCGCTGGGAAGAAGGTCGTTACCTATATTACGGAAAGTCGGGCTGCTAGATAGCGGAATGTCCTTTCCTACTAGCAAAACGCCTAGAATAAAAAAACCGTGTCGCCGTAGGCGTATCGAGAAGGAAGGAAAGTCGTGATAGTGGCAAAACGTTATTAAAGCCTAAGCGAACCGCCCGTATAAAGAAATTAAGAGCGATAGTTGAGGAAGATACCGAACCTAGTTCGGTAGAGGAGAGCGTATATACCGATAGCGAGTCGGAAAATAAATAGCTCTTGTTCTTAGCCGCGAGTAGGAGCGAAAGGGGGTTGAGAAACTAGACAGAAGCGAGGAACCACCGTTCCTAGTCGACGTTAGAGTGAATAGAATCTAGTTTATAAAAGTACTAGTCGATTATAGCTATCTAAGCTACGTAATAGTAAATAGAACACTTACTAGATCTCTCGATCTCCCGCGTATACGTATTCGTCCCTAATAGTTAGATAGAGTAGTAGCGAATTAGGGCCGAATTACCTATGTTATATACTTCAATGCCGATATCCACGGCCACTAATACGATACAATCTTCGTGTATATTATTAAAAACCAGATAGATGAGGTTATCCTTGGCCTCCTATAGATTAAGGACGTTAATAGAACGTACTCGCCGAATAAAGGGTATATGGACATTTTCTTAAAGACTAGGGAGAAAACTAGGTGCTAGAATCGAAAGGATAGGACTATTAGACCGGTCGGTGTGAAAACGCTACGTATTAACCGCGTTTCAGCGAAGTCGATTCGACAGCTATTCGATAATATACTGCGACCGGATCGCCTGTAGATTAGGAAAGTTATACTAGACGATATTAATAAAGCACTACGTCTAAAGAAGCATATCGACTTGAAGGAAAAGCTGCCGAAATAGTACTAGTAATGGCTAGATATTTTCAGCTAATAGCTAGCTAATAAGCTACTACTATATCGACCCGGAATCGACCATAAGATACCACTAAATCGCGACCGAAACGGTAACGAAGAATACCCGCCTTACGGTCTACTATACAGAATGAATAAAGAGGAGCTTCTATATCTACGGAAAACGTTAACAGACCTACTAGATAAGAACTTTATCCGTATTAGCAAATTACCCGCGGCCGCCCTAGTACTCTTAGTGAGGAAACTAGGCGGGGGAGTTCGATTCTACGTCGATTATAGGGGGTTAAACGACCTAAGTGTAAAGGATCGCTATCTACTACTCTTTATCCGAGAAACCCTACAGAATATATCGAAAGCGAAGTAGTTTACGAAGCTAGATATCATCGCAGAGTTTTATAAAGTACGGATAGTACTAGGAGAGGAATAGAAGATAGCGTTTTGTACCCGATACGGTCTCTTTAAGTGGAATGTTACGCCTTTTAGTCTTACCGGTACGTTAGCGATATTCTAACGGTTTATTAACTAAACCCTATAAGAGTATCTCGATGACTTTATATCGGCGTACGTCGACGATATTATTATCTACTTTAGCGTATTGATAGAGGACTACCGCCGTAAGGTATACGAAGTACTACGGAAACTTAGGGACGCCGGGTTATAATGCGATATTGGAAAGTTAGAGTTCGAATAAAGCTCTGTTAAATATCTTGGATTTATTATCCGCGTAGGCGAGGGGATTTATGTGGACCTAAAGAAGGTAGAAGCTATACGCGCGTAGGAAGCCCTGAAATTAGTATGTGATATTTGTGGATTCCTCGGATTCGCTAACTTCTATAGATCGTTTATACCCCGATTCGCTACCTTATCGGCACCGTTAACTAGGCTTACGAAGAAAGACGCGGTGTTCTAATAGAACGAGGCTTGCTAGCAGTCCTTTGTAGAACTTAAGGATCTCTTTATTAACGTACTAATCCTAGTATACTTCGAAGAGGAAAGAGAGACAGTAGTAGAGACCGATATATCTAGATAGGCTACGAGAGCTGTACTATTATAACGATAAGACGACGGCCAGTTAGCCCCCTATACCTATATTTCTTAGAAATTGACCCTAGCGGAGTCGAACTATAAGATCTATAACAAAGAGCTGCTAGCGATCATACGGGTATTATAGGAATAGAGGCTAAAGCTGAAGATAGTCTCACGATTTACTATCGTAACGGACTATAAAAACCTATGATACTTTAATAAAGCATAGTACCTTAGCGAGCGATAGATAAGATAGGTAGGCTTAATAGCAGAGTTCGACTTCACGTTACACTACCGGCCTAGGAAGCTCGCAGTGCTTCCCGATATACTTTTACGACGGAGCTAAGATATACTGTAGGACGCTACCGACGAACGGTTATCGAATCGGTTCCGAACACTCTTCGAGAAGGTCTCGGTTCGACTAAGTAGACTGAGGTAAGCGGTTACTGACGCCTTAGAAGAAGTACGATTAGATTTCAGCACTCCGGTTCCCCTCTTTAAAGAGCTAGAGTTATAGGAGGAATAGAAGAAAAGCAGAGTGATAGATAGTATATACTAGCTATATTCCTAAGCCCTATAGCAGGGAGACCGCCGAATCGCTACTAAAATGGGCGTAAAAACTAGCTTATCGGAATGCCACCTTAATAAATGAGGACTACTATGTTTCCGGTAACGATTATAGATCCTAGACAGTGAGCTATTGCGTATAGGGATTATCTAGAAGATTTACGATTCTTATATCACTGGCTACCTAAGGCGAGACATTACGTATTCGATACTATCTCGCCGGTTCTTCTAGCCTGGTATAGTAAAGGATATACGACGATTCCTACGAAACTGTACGGTATATAGAAGGAGTATAGTCTAGCGCGATACGAAATATGGGCTATTGAAGCTACTACCGATTTCTTAACGAATCTAGGCCGAAATAGTAATAGACTTTATTACGGACCTACCTCCGTCGAAGGAGAACGGAGCAACGAACCTACTAGTTATAACGGATAGGCTGATAAAAGGGGTCATCCTAATCGGTATAGAAGAAATCACGGCGGAACGGGTAGCAGAAGTCTTCTTAACCTATTTCTATATGTATTATAGACTACTGTTAACGATTATGAGCGACCGAGGCTTGCAGTTCGTAGGTGGGTTTTAGCGAATCGTCTACGAGAAACTGTCGATTTAACGACGATTATCTACCGCCTTCTACCCCTAATCAGATAGAGCAACAGAACGAGCGAATTAAGAAGTTAAACGGATTATACGTACGTTTATTACCTACGCTTAGGACGACTGGATAGGGCTACTACTAATAGTAGCTACTGTGATTAACAACCGAGACGCCTCTTCAACGGGTTTATCCCCTTTCTTCTTTACCTACGGGTATTATATCGACCCTCTAGGAATCGAAGACAGCAGTGCGGAGGCTCTCAGGACAGCGATAACCTAGCCCGCACGCGCTAGCGAAACGTTCGTAAATCGACTATGAGAAGCCACCGATTGGGTACAGTCAGCGATCGTAGTAGTATAAGAGAAACAGTAGGAATATACAAACCGATTTCGACAAGCAGCACCTACCTACTATATAGGAGATCGGGTATAGTTAAACCTACGAAATGTACGCTCTTAGCGCCTATCAAAGAAACTAGACTGGATTCATATACAATACCAAGTCGAAGAGGTGCCCACGTCTCATACTATACGCCTTAATATGCCTTCTGGCATACACCCAGTCTTCTACGTAGAGTTGATTCGACCTGCCGCAACGGACCCGTTTCCGTCACAAATCGTGGACGATTCACAACCACCCCCAGTGCTAGTCGATGGCGAGCTGGAGTATAAAGTCGAAGAAATCTTGTCGACAAGGGAGAAGCGAGTCGGTAGGGGAGTACAGACCGAAGTTCTGGTGAAATGGGTAGGATACGTAGAGACGACATGGGAGAGGTTAGACGTGGTTGAAAACTGCTCAGCACTTGATAACTATGAACGACGACACGGGCCCGTTCCGAGGCCCTCCCGGCACCGTTTCGACGCCGACGGCGACATCATCGTGCCTGTCGTAAGGATCAATGCGAAGGGGGGGGGTACTGTAACGGGCCAGAGCCCGGCTTGGATCACGTGAGGCACGTGCCCACAACATACATAAACCCCCATCGCCAGTAGATAGTTACCCTTTCTCCAAGATTGATGTAAACAGCATGTTGGCCTAGCCTAATTGAATCAATAAAGCTTCAGCCCTTCACAGTAGGGAACTATATACAACCACGCACGGCCACGCATAGGAACCGGTGGCGCTAAACCGGAAGGGTCAAATAAGTCGGTAGCAGTTTGTTACTGTCTCATGTAGCCAATAATATAATTTTTTTACAACAACATCCGATATGGTGTAGTGGCTAACATCGCCGTCTCTCACACGGCAGCCGGGGGTTCGATTCCCCCTATCGGAGTTTCTCTTTTTTTGCTTTTTCAATTCATAACTTCAATATTTAATCCGGAAAATTACCTTGAGAATAAAACAGTTGGTGGAATATCCTCGGAACGATATTCTACGGCAGGTTTTAGACGCCATCACGCCGACTCGCATAATATGTTTATCGTCCCCCTATATACTCAGGGCCGACCCCATATGATTCCTCGGCTTCTCCCTCTAAAAAATCATTACCGAGGAGATTTAGGTGGGTAATTTGTTATCGCATAACGATAATATCATCAAAGGCGTGGCAATCATGAGTTTCTAGGTAGGGGTATCACACTAGTTTACGGTTTCCTGGGTGGCCCGTAGAAACTGGGCGGCGAAATCGTGGTGCTTGAGGTATATGATAACAATTATGGTGGCCAGATCAAATTGCCAAATTTCTTTATTCCTAAAGAGAACGGTAAATATGGAAGAAATTGGGCCATTTCAGATACACCAATGGCTCGTTTCCTCAATTGACAGTTTCAGAGCTATTTCCATCAATATATATACACAAATTCATCGTTTTCCTTGTCCGTGATGTCCTTGAAGGGCATGCCCTCCCCTTGTTCCCCCCGAATCTTACTATCAATGCCAACCTCAGTGGTCATAGAGGTATCCTTGATATCACTAGCCTTGCCATTGGCAATTCTGCGCTTCTTGTGCTGCTTGTTTAAGAACCAAAGGTTAAGGAACTGAAGACCCACGCAGCCAAGCAAGGCAATGAAGAGACCAAGTACAGCACGGGTGCCGGGAAGATAAGCGGGAGCCTGGTCAGCGGTGAACAGAAGGGGACCCGAGAGGGCACCAGCGGATGTACCAGCCTGGTAAAGTGCAACCATGGTGGACATCTTGGCAGCACCGGCCGTATTTCCAACGACCCAAGAGAGAAGAAGGGGATTGGCAGCATAGATAAATGAAGTTAAGTAGTATGCAAATAGCAGCGGCCCCTGGTTTTTCTTTTCCTCATGTGGAAGCGCGTAAAGAAGGGCGATTCCAACCACCACAGGAAGCATAAAAGCAGCCAGAACGGCCGACTTAAGCTTCGCCTTGTGGGAGGCCCAGCAGCTAAGAATGATCACGATCGTTGTAATAGCTCCATAGGGAATGTTTAGTAGGGCAGCCTCAAACCTATCGAAACCCAAACCAGCCACGATAAGAGGTCCGAAAAGACTAGGCAAGGCCGAACCCATGTTCGGGAGTAAGGCCATCGCAACGAAAAGCCAGCTCTTAGGTTCTAGGAGAACCTCAAGAGCCTGTGACCACTTGAATTCGTAGGAGGTTGACGTATTCTGGTTGGCACGGAGACGCTCTACCGCCTGGTGTCGCTCATGTTCAGTAAGGAAACGGGCAGTAGTAACGTCGTTGTCAAGCTTCCAGTAAATGAAGGGCGCGGTGACGATAGTGACAAGACCAACAAATAGGAAAATACTATATGATAGTTAGCGGTGTTTATAAAGAATAGCGATCTCGTGTAGCTTACATCTGCCACGGCTTCAACACATCAGATTTAATATGGCCAAGGCCATAAGCCAAAGAAGCAGCCAACATAGTAGCTGTGCCGTTACCAGAGTACCAAAGGGCGATACGAATCGGCTGTTCAATCCGGCGGTACCATCTACCAGTGAGAATGGTAAAGAGAGGCATACATCCGGCTTCAAACAGACCCATAAAAAAGCGAGCAGCCATAAAGGTCTTGAAACTATTGCAGGCGGCCATGCATGCCACAGCGATACCCCATCCAAGAATCATGGTTGGCATAAGAATACGGGGGGGAACGTTGACCAGGATCCATGCGGAGAATGGCTGCCACGCTAGTTGCGCGGCGGGAGCAATCGTTCCAATGAGGGAATACTGGTTTCCCACGAGCTTCATATCAGTCTGGAGGTTGAACAGTGCAGCCGTTCCCAAAACACCTTTATCCAAAATCTAATAGAGAGTTAATGAGAATCATATGTAATGCACCACTTGGGTATTACTCGGTGTGTCTCACTTGTAGGAAATACACCCAGATGAGGATTAGGAGGATGACGAAATCGGTCTTTCTCTTTATTCGATCATTCTATAAACAGTGGTCCCATGGTGAGCGATGTTATTCTGTAGGGGAGTGTTCAGGTGGAGTGTACCTCTTCTTTGGTGACAGTGATCATCACACCTTCCACGACCTCGTTGGTAGATGATGCATCAATATCTACCTTGGGAGACTCCATTTCGCTGACGGGTTTGATATGGTCTGCCATAGTGAGTATCGATCTCCCCCTTGCGACTTTGTTGTTGTGGAATGCAAGGACGTTGGAAGAGAGAGGTATGGTAGGATATTTTTTTGTTAAGGAAATGCCCCGGATCTTATATTCCCACAAATTACTCTCTCTTCCGATAACATAGTGTCCCTGATAACATGTTGATAATATCTGGGTCAAGTTAATTAAACAGCCAATCTATTCCCTGGAGTCCCGCGTACCCCGCTTAGCCAAGTTTACATTCCCCGGAGTGGGACATGACGCTAGTTCTCCATCCTAGTCCGGGACCTCGTGAAGCGAGCATGGGAACTTCCTTTGGACCGTTGCCTGATAGAGCACAGACATCTTTGATTGGACCGTAGAATTATTTTTTAACGGATTTCACTTAATTCGCACACTTTGGTATAGCTTATCGGCTAGAGAAAGCTTCTCATGGTTGGAAGATTAACATGATTAGTATTATTCCACGCAACCAATCGGTTTCGCTATTTACGCGAGGAGATACAAAAATTTAGAAACGTTCAAGATTAGACATGCGAGTGCAAGCAAGCTGTGCTTCGCTGACTCCTCTTTTTAAGCTATACTGCCGAGGACCGAGCCAAATCCTGGTGTATCCAATCGCGAGACAGTTGAAACTCATACCACCCACCCACCATGGGCACATATCTGCGGGCATTTGCAAGTCGTCATGTCTACAAACACACCGGGCTGAGAGTAATTTGTACGTAATAGCTTCATTTTTCCGAACAGTTATTATAGCAAATCCCGGAGAGATGGTAAGCTATACGGAGTAGAAGACTATCTAAAAACACTAGAAGTGAAGGCGTCAAGGCAAGCCGTAAAATCCTGCCATAAATTGAGTCCCTGAAGCTTTGGCTAATTCTACATAGCCTGCTGATTAAGTGACTTGTCTTTTGGAAATATCTCGATGTAAATCGATACTCAATTAAGGTCTTTCCCCCTAGTCTACCCCCAGCCGATCGGATCTACACTGCCGAGGCGATCGGCTCGGAAAACCAGGGGGTGCATGCGTCGACCCGACGTGTTCGTCCATCAAAAGTAAAGGCTCTATTCGCTTTTCATTTGCATTATCTGTGGATATGTGGATAAGAGGATTTTAGGATAGTTCGCCTGATATTCCGGGGTAAAGTTAATGTGATTAATTTATTTCCAAGCCCATGACATCTGCAGAATTAGATACGAGATGTGTCCTATCAAATCAATCCCCGACCTCTCTACTTCGCGGGGCATCTCAATGTATCCCGCTCAATCGAAACGCAGCTTCTCTGTCTTCGGGGTAATATGAGCTTTATCCAATAAGTTCAGATACTGTGTCATTCACATATTTGCTAGTTGCATGAAAGTTCCATGTAGCTTTACAAAATATATAAGCCTGTATGCAGTTCCCACAAAAATAGAATAATCATTCTTTGCCAGCATTTCAATCTTGAGGGCATATACTCAAACTTCGACTTCAATTCCCCACCTTCCTACATTTGCAGTTGCGGGGATTCAACATGTTCCACAAAATGAAGCAAGCCTCCTTCGTGGGTGTCCTTGGTCTGTTTACAGTTTTGTCTGTAGCAAGCCCGGTTGTACCTTTGGAAGCGAGAGAATCGGTCACTGAGATTAATCTCGCCACCAAGGGCGAGGGACCCATCGCCCAGTATCGGATTGTTGCGTTGACCTATCTAGGCAACAACGTCATCCTCGCATCCTACGATGGTCGTCCCGATGGAGGAGATTCCCCATCTCCAAACTCCATCCTGCAACGCCGTAGTACGAACAATGGCGCGACCTAGAGCGACCCCACCTTTATTGCCAAAGGCCAGATCAAGAGTTCCACGGCCCTCCAGTACGGCTTCAGCGATCCTAGCTACATCTATGACCGGGAGACTGGAAAGGTTTTCAACTTCCACGTGTTTTCTAAGGACCAGGGCTTCGTCGGTGGCGTCCTCGGCAATGATGATACCAATCGTAACGTTGTTAGCTCTGAGGTCTCGGTTTCAACCGATAAGGGGCTTACCTGGTCTACGGACCCTTCCGAATCAGCCTAAGCTCCCCCCCGTTGTCGCTGGTACGGTTGGTGCCCCACCACTTCTCACTAAGGCAGTTAAGCCTATCGGTAGTACCGTGAATGGAGTCGCCAATGTGGGCGGTGTTAAAGCTATGTTTGCCGCATCTGGGGAGGGTATTCAACTGCGATATGGATCTAAGGCTGGACGCCTTGTACAGCAATTTACCGGAAGTGTCGTTCAATCCGACGGTTCGATCACCAACCAAGCCTACAGCGTCTATAGCGATAATGGAGGTGACACATGGCAGATGGGTAAGCCCATTGGCAAAGGCATGGATGAGAACAAGGTTGTTGAGTTGTCGAACGGTACCTTGATGGTAAACTCGCGGCCCGGTGATGGAAGTCAGCACCGTATCATTACGCTCTCTAATGATGGTGGCGAGACTTACGGTACCCCCCGCAGCGAGACTCAGCTCCCCGACCCCGCGAATAATGGTGCTATCACTCGGGCCTATCCTGATGCTGCCGAGGGCTCTGCCGAGGCTAAGGTCTTGCTTTTCACCAACGCCAACAGCAAGTCCGCTCGCGTGAATGGTACCGTTCGCTATTCTTGTGATGATGGAAATACTTGGTCCTCTGACAAAGTCTTCAGATCCGCTACCACGTCGTACTCCACAATCACTGCTATTGGTGATGGCAAATTTGGATTGTTCTTCGAGGCCGCGAACAACGATCTGCAGTTCGTTGCTCTTACCAAGGAATGGATTGACATTTCTTGTTAATTTGTGCACATCGCACCCTAGTTGTCTGATCTGGCAGGTCTCCGTTTCACTAGGCTTTACCTATCAGATGGCTTCACCTTCGTTGTTCAGACTATTCAATATTATGTTCTATCCGGCCCTTGTGTGCTTGGCAATTGAATATATCTTCCATTTCTATCTGACTTCGCCCCTCTACGACGGGGCATATCGCTCACGGTCGCATATACCTATTTGGTGCCTTGCCGCCTGAATTCTGCCTGTATTACCATTTCATAGACCTTATCGAGCAAAGTACCCTGGTCCTGGCTCATGCTAATACTCCAGCTATCCGAGTCCTATCCAGGGGTAGTTAGCTTGCCAGAAGGGGACTCGGACGCGCAAAAGAGAAAATCATTTCGCATCGTATGGGCAATTTGGCATGTACTCCCCGCACATCCACCCACCCATATTAGTGCCTTTACTATACCCGCCGAATTCTTGGCTCAGTAAGCCAACTAAAGCCATCACGACGTGTTCGAAAAAGTAAACTTGAACAGTGGTTGTAATCAGGACCAGAATCTGATTTCTCGGAAACAGAATGTGTCTCAATCAAGGAATCTTGTTCTCCATTTTGTTCTCCATCTGATCAATCCGCTTCCATACTAACCAAAGCTTGAGGGCTGTTAGCTTGATTCTGAGACTGGGCCACAAAGAGCATACCTCAATTCCCTGCGCCAGCGAAGAGATCGCGAGTACAAACACACTAATATATAGGACTATGGTAGTCACGTCGGTGTCCATTTTGAGGGCAGAGAGAAACGGAATGTCGTAGTTCGAGCCCAGAGACAGACACAAAACTGTGTAGTTGAGGGAACAGAAGATAAAGAGGAGGTTGAACAGAAATATAAGAGATTTCTGAAAGTTTTAATTATTAAGCGCACTAGTATAATTCAATAGTTACGAATAGTCTAAAGGATAGGAAGAACATTCCATAAAGAGAGCGGAGTGCTTAGACTCGCCGCGGAGTCAGCCATTGTATTTTATAGATTCCCTTTAGTTGAGTTTCTATTATATGCAATTTAAATATCATCTTCGGAATTAAAGTATCTCTAATTTTAGTGAATTTAAAATAGTTTCATGGAAGTGCATATGGCCGCGAAGGCTGTGTTTTCCCTATAATTATACCATAATAACTGGCCCATGTAGTGAAAATGCAGCTAACAACGAATTCATCCAAAGGGCTTTAGAATACTGTGCCAACAGGGGTTATACCTATGTATATAGATCAGGGTGGTGTTTTTCTTTTATCACCGCTCCGCTTTAGGGCTAGCTGTAGTTGAGTTGAGTTCTATCCATGAATCCATTAAACCTCAGATCCAAAATATCAGTCCCAACAGCTCAGCGGTTTAGGCTTGCATCGGTAATTTAGTGGTAGAATGCCTGATTGCAAATCAGGTTGTCGTGTGTTCGATCCACACTCGGTGCTCATTTTTTTTTGCAGTTCATTTCGCTAGCCCCACCGGAAGGGAGGCTTCATCGGCAAGATATTCTGGGACTGAGAGGCCCCAGCTAACGTCCTAACGATAGTGAGGAGGTTCCGGTAGATATCCATAGAACATAATCGCGGGTGGTAAGCTTATAAGGATCGGTACGGGCGACTAAGTATGTGTTGTAGTGGAAACACTACAGTAGGGAGATGAAGGAAGAAGAATTGTTGAAGGGTTTAAATACCCTCTCCATCAAACATCGTCCGAAAACTGCTCAGTCTGTCAAACATCCATGCCTGCATGTTCAACAGTATGCCACCGGTTCATAACTCTCTCATTGGTAGAAAAGTCTAGGAAAGTCTTTATATAGAATCTGCTTTTTTACTGCCCTCGTATATATCTAAAAAGACATATAAAAAGCATTTAAAAAGATAGCTGAAAAGATATCCCAAAAGACATTTAAGACATAGCTGAAAAGACATCTCAAAAGACATCTAAAATGAATATAACAAACCTGTATAAGCGGCTGACCGCAATTATTGTCTTATATATGCCCCCGGCGATGAATGAAGCGGTGAGGTGATATCCAATGAGAGAGTTATGAACCGGTGGCATACTTCCAAGGTTAGTCGCCCGTATTTAGTTTTTGTTGGAGTACCCCATGCATGCATACATGATGTTTGATAGATTGGGCCTTACTTAGGATGGTTTTACAGGGTATATAAACCCTGGATTGTTAGTTTGAATAGATTCATGATTCTTCTTCTGCTTTCTGCCCACCATAGTATTCACTACAACGGTTTTATATAGTCAGTTGAACGAAAACCAATTTCATGCTATAGATGGAGTAGAGGACTTTGGTTCTTAGGGTCAAAGCCCGCTGTTATAGGTTTCTTCTAATGTTTGGACAGAATATCTATAGATAGAGGAGATGATCAACGGCATCCCCCCCCGCCCCCCTGGATCCTGGCAGTCCCTTTCTCAATGACCGTTCAGATAAGAATGAATACAGCCCGAAGTGGGCTGCAGAAAACAGAAAATACATAGGAGACATCCATAGAACCCCACATTTACCCGAATTCCACAAAATCACCCTCCGTGTCCTTTGCAAGTTCTGTAGCTCTCTTCTTCCATGCTTTCAAAAATAGCGCAGGGTATTCAATCGCTTTCTTTGGCAACTCCTTCTGTATAAGCAGAATATTAGATGCAGCAAGAAGATAGGCGCGCTCAAATGTATCCCATAACTTGTGTTCGAGAGTTCCCATGGCTGCTGGGTTAGGGAAATAAGGGTCGTTCGCTGTCACAGCAGTGACCATCTTCTTGCAGCAAGACTTCCAGCTTTCTTTTAAGTTAAGCTGGTCGGCCTTATCGAAATCGAGGATCCAGAGATGCACCTGTCGTCTTTTAAAATCTCCAGCCGGGATATCAAATGGCTTGACCGTCTTAAAGTTCTTAATCACGGTCGGAAGTTCTCCATATGTTGTCGCGCTACCGAGTACAAATTCTATATCCATACCGTCCAATTGAGCCTTCCAGTGGATGATGGCCAGTCCAATAGCCATCTCTTCAGAAAATTGGACAGCTTCTAACTGGAGTTCCTCTATCTGATCGAGATAAAGAGGAAAGTTCTGAAGGCTGAGTGCTGGACGAGAAAATTCCCACTCTCTTCTTCGCTGTCCAAGGTATGGTCGTACGAGACATGCCTTATTATCCGGGTCTTCGTATGCAGAGTGGTGTATTTCCTTCGGAAAATAGGGGCGAATAAGAGCTTCACGGGAGGGCTTAGGAAGCGGCAAGATCCGCTGGACTTGGAAAAGATATCCAATTTCAGTATCATCGGGAAATTGTGACAAGTTCTCTCGCCACCAGTTCTGTAAGTCATTTTCGCTGATCCACCCAGTAACTATAGGCACACGAGGGATTGAGGTGTTTGGAAATATTCCCTGAAGACAAGTCTTGGTCTCTGTCACTGCACGGCAGGCAGTGTTTGTCAGATTTGCATCATTCCACAGCGAGTCCTTGTCACGGCCTTTTTTGTACGCAGACTCTGTTCCAGGAATCTCAAAGATCGTGCCGCATGTTCCTCGGCCGATTACAACAAGTGTAGGATCCCGCCGGGATTTCGCTTGCTGCATACGCTCTGCGAAGCTTGAAGAGGTTGATATGATGGAACGCACGCTCAGAGTCCGTCGCAGTATGTAATACAGTGTGTACGCATTCATATGAGTAGAACTGTGTGTATTGAGTGGGACGGAGAGAGGAGAGAGAAAGGAG
>JAHAQQ010000147.1:0-32672 GCA_019190355.1 Penicillium palitans
CACTAGAGGTATATCATTGAACAGGGATTCGGGCCAGACAAAAACAAGTGGGAGGCTTTGAACTATTGAATACATATGCAGAAACAGCCACTAATGAATCCAATCGTACTTGACCCTGGTCTTTCTGTAATAAATAAATATGCATTCAAGGTAAGACTGACAATATTGTGGGGGCCTAATGAGCACGTATGCCAACTTTCCATGTTATTACAATCATCTCAATGCCTTTTTGGTCAATGCAGGCTCAACTGGGACTAGACATCTGGTCCCATCTTGAAGCGCGGGAATACTAGCCTGCTTGTTCGATACTCAAATCAATGGTGTTATGGAGCTTACGTTGATTCCTGCAAACATAGACCTGGATTATGTCTCAGATATCCAGGTACGTACGAGGGTGACATAGTAACAATGTGCTATGTATGGGATCTATTCCGCAGCTTTTGCTTGCATAGATAGAGTACCTCAAGTATTCACCTTTCGATATCTGCCATCTGTCCCACAAACGGTCAAGACCACGGTGTCCAAAATCCATAAGCGCTTCGCCATATAGCCTTGCATGATGCTCTACAACTGCAGGGACTAGTTGTTTCCGAGATAATCCGAATCAGATAGCGGCCGATCTCATCGGAACTTCGATTTGACTGGCTCAATATGTATTCGCTTTCTAGAGTATATCTCTTGATCAAGTAACAAGCCCAGGTCGGTGCGATAGGCGGACCGGCTGGTGACAGTAAGTGTAGAGACATCGTCAGGAGAAAGCTATGTTCAAACCACTGTCGGGATTGAAAGGTCGTTCGAGGATGAAAGTGTATGAGGTGTGGAAGGGGGTTCGTGCTGGAGCACAGGTCGCAGGTATTTTGGCCGATGGTTCGCTTTTGAACTGATTTCCTATGGTCTAAGTCAGTACTGTAGTTCATGAAAGCATCCAACACTTTGGTAATCCCAACTGCTCTCTCTCGGGCCTAGCTAAAAGGAGTATGTTCAAGCCCGCCTCAGTCACTTCTCTCTTTTTGGCGCTTGTGTAGTATAATATTCTTTACACGTCTCCGATCCTCAGCACGTAGCATTGTCTCATATCTTTCGGGATCGGGGTTGTGCTAGAATGAAGTTGGGCCCTAGCGATATTTGGGACGAAGGTGATGGCGTGGATGGCGTTGCCAAAAAGGAACTATACGGTTTTCTCGAAGACGAAAAGGTAGGCTTAGAAGCTATTCTCATGGAATCTGTCGCCTATTGCAGGAATTCTAGACGATAGACATATTGAAGCGTAAGGTCTGTACCGGGCCACTGGAGGGGCCTTTGTAGCCGGATGAGAGATCGTCTTGGGCGCCCATGTTGATCTGTTGTGAAGGCCCTTCAGCGGACGCATGAATGACCTCAAGTATTAGCAGACGAAGAAAGTCTGACCAAAGCTGTCTCTCAATATGAGGCATATATGGTGGTGGATAAGAAAAGCAATTGTTGCGCTATAGGCGAGGAAGCTGGGCCTCTTCTATTATTGAGGGAGGGAGGATTCGGTGAGGTCCAATTTCCGGAAAAATAGAAAAAAAAATAAAAATTTGCAACATAGGCATTCAATTTGTCTATTGGCAAAGGTAGTACGAGACAAGCAGGAGCAGGATAGTTGGGTGCGCCACGGCAGGGTGGCGAGCAGGTGACCCAAATGTGCCTTACCCAAAACGGACAGTCAGTGATACATTTCTCCTTTCCCTAAGCCTTCCTCGCATTCCCAGGATCCAGCAACAACACATACAAACTCAAACGAATCAAGGCCTTTAATTTCTTTGAAGAGCTCACATGCATAACTGAAAACATGATTTGACACCTTCCGAGCAACGAACGTCCTCGAAATGCTACGCAAGCGAAGAACTTTGGAGATCCTTTCAAGTTACTACTGCTTGCCTATACAGCCAACGAAAAGAGCTTTTTTCCAGGTTTTACCTGGATTAGACAAATTCACTTATTTGATTCTCACCCATACCTTTCCGTTCAGTAGATCAGGATAGCTCCTTCATGCTGCATTATTCTAGCCTGCTAGTCTAATTCAACAGAGTACTCCAATGGCTTTATCTGGATGTACTCCGCAGTGGATCCGACAAACTTTAAGATACACGCGGGCGAATCTGATAGTTCCACCAATCATTCGGTTTCCTCCATGCTGAAGCGAATGAGCGGAAAGTCTTGGTATGATGTTATAGCCTATTTAGCAACAGGAGGAATTTATGCTGCCCACTCAAATGGTCACCTCGGCATCGGTCAACAAGCCAAGTTCTTCGGATGTCTACAAACGATATATATTTAGGGGAATTCTGCAGCTCGCCGGCTCCAGATCGTTGGGTTAATCTCGGTCATTATTTATAACCCCCAAAGCGCTAAAATTCATAGCTTGAATCACTATGGCCCAGCAAAAATTGCTATATGAGAGCATGTTTGTCACCAAATTTGACAACCGCAGTGCCTATTAATTAGATAACCACGGAAACAATTCTCATTTGCAGCCGCCCTGTGCAAAACGATGGGCCTATTGTCGCGTCCAGGCCTCCTGCTCTCCTCGGGAGTATCATCACGCGAACCATGCTGGAGGGAACTAGTGGCACTCTCCGTGAGCCAGATCCTGGCATTCAAGTGCCTCGTCACGGAGAGTGAAATCAGAGCAATCGTTCGGCCAGTATATGGTGTCGTCGTTGATCCAGGGCAATCCAATCTAACATTTGGCAGGTCTTCGAGCGAATCAGGCATCTGCGCCATCGGGGGGAGTGCTCGTCATCCTGAGCGCCAACACCATTTTGCCCGCGGATTATGGAACGGTGCGGATCGGTACCACCCGTCCGCGAGGAAGGTGTATGCCACAAAGATGATGATGGTCTTTCGCGGGGTCCGAGCACAGTTGCAAAATCAGCCTTGTGGACATGGACGCCGCCACATTCAAGCTGTTCGCCCTGGCGGAAATTGTGGCCAAGATGATGGGGGAAAATTCACCGCCCCATAAGTGGAGTGCCGAGATCGAGAGTCTGCCGAATCGAATGTAGAGCCGGTCTGTAGAGGAGCTTAGAGGTCAGTCTTGCCTTCCGATGTCTGGTGTCCACGACTGACCGAACAAAGCAACATCTTTGGGGGGCAATCGCGGCATGACGGGAGATTAAGGTTGCTCGTGCGTGCGCCCAACAAGACCGCCTACCACAGAGTTAAATCATTTTCAGACCGTGAAGACGGGACATTGTCATGCCGTGACGTAGGACCCTCGGTTGGTTCACGCAAGATCATGGCGGTCGTAAGACGTCTGGAAAGGGGGCAGGCGGGGCGGGCAGAAAGGATGTTACAGTTCTAGTTTACGTTCAAGTGCTTACTGCTTACGGGACCAGCTTGGAAGGCATAAAATGGACGCAGCCTGACCAGATTTGTGTCGGATTGGTCTGTATTGTAAATGTAGGGGTCCAATCAGTGGTATTCAATTCTCTCTGTATTTCCGTATCGGCTCTTGGTACAATTTATATGGAGCCATGATTACATAACATTAATTACAAAAATGTGTAGGATTAATAAATCCTCCGGTATGCCGTTCGTCATGCTCCGACACACCCCCTCAGCTATCCCAGTATGGGATTGCTGGACTTGGTAGATCGGCATATTGATCTCCATGGTTTAATTGACTAGGCCATTAGATAGCCTATGTCCACCATCCTGAGCATCCTTAGGAAGCTCTCATGCTTCTGCCGAGAGAGCATCTTTGTGAGTCCATCTGCAACCATGCTCGCCGTTGCCACCCATCGCACCATTATGCGTCCTTCTCTAACCTCTTGCCGAAGCCAATGATGATGAATATCGACATGCCGAAGCTTCGTTTCGAAGGCAGTGTCCTCACTAGTAAGTAGGCTGATCGTTCTCTCGTTGTCGCAGTCGATCGTCATATTGTGGGAGGGTTCAAAACCGAGGCTTTTTAGTAGTCGACGCCACCATTGAAGTTGCTTCCCTGTCTCTGATAGGCCTAGCAACTCTGCTTCAGTGGTTGACGTTGTTACGGTGGGTTGCTTGCTTGCTTTCCAGTCAACTGGTCCACCATAAGCTTGACAGATGTAGCCTGCAGAGCTCTTGCGATCTGGGTGATCTCCGTATGAAGCATCGCTTGCGAACTGTATGGAATCGATTCCAGTGCTTACTGCGTCTGCACTATATTCAATAGCTAGGTTCCGGGTAGTATATAGGTAACTGATGACCCGGTCAGCTGCTTGGTGGTGCTGGGGCCCTGGATTCGTCAAGAACTGAGCTAGTCGAGCGGTGGCCTTTGCAGCATCTGGCCTAGTGATAGTGGTGGCATAGCCGGCGGATCCAACCTTCTTTTGATAGAGAAGGATCTCCTTCGGGGTGGCTACGCCTTGGTAAGGCGTCAATTCGTCAACTGGTAGTGGCGTATAGACAGGTGGACGATCTGTCAAATTGTAGCGGGTAGCAATGCTTGTCACATAGCTATCTTGACATAGCCAGAGCTTCTTCTGCTTCCTATCGCGAATGATTCGGATATTGAGAAACCATGATGCCTCTCCATGATCTGTTAGCTCCCAGTGTGCTTCTAGATCTCGTTCCAATTGTATAGCCTTTGCCTTTGCATTTGCATGGCTAGCAATTAAGATATCATCCACATAGAAGAAGACTATTAGCCCTTCTCCGACGAAGACACAGGGGTCTTCTGGTGCTTGTTGCAGACCTAGTTTTCGGAGTACACTAGCTGCTTCTTGTTGCCAAAGACGTGGCGAGATCCGTAAGCCGTACAATGCTCGACGAAGCTTCCAGCATTTACCTAGGGACTGGAACCCTTCTGGCATCTGCGTATACGTCGGTTTCTCTTGGCTTAGCTTGCTATTCAGGAATGCAGTGACAGCATCTCGCTGACGGAGGTCTAAGTCAAAGGCAGCGACTAGTGCAAAGATCATTCTTGCTGTTCTTGCTGCTAGCGTAGCAGCTCTCTTTTCTTCATAGGTAATCGTCTCAAGATCCCCACGAACACAGATTCGAGCCTTCAATTTCAAAAGGTAACCGTCCTGGTCGAATTTGTATGCAAAAACCCATAGTAAGGGAAGGATTTGTATCCCTCGATCCTTTGGCTTTTCAATGACTTCGAATGTCTCTTTTTCAGATAGAGAGTGGATCTCTTTCTTCATTGCTGCGAGAAAACCTTGCTGAAAAGGATGATTTATGACATCCTTCCAGTACTTTGGTGGTGGTGGGAGATCATCTCGATGGCGGCGAGCGTTTGGTTTCTCGGCATATAGACCAGCTGCAAATGCATGTAGTAGAGCCGGTGGCTCTTCTTCGTCAATACCCTGTACTATAGTGGTTGCATATGCAAAATCGTCATCTTGCTTTGCTTTGCGTATTCGACGTCCACTTAGTATGTTGCTGGCATCTATATTGCTGGAGATCTCTCTGCTTGGTGCTAGCAGTTCTGCCTGGAGCTGTCTTTCTAGCTCATTTTCCACCTCTCTATTGGGTTCTTCATTGGCTTCTTCATTGGCTTCTTCATTGGCTTCTTCATTGGCTTCTTCATTGGCTTCTTCATGGGCTTCTTCATGGACTTCTTCATGGGCCTGATCTTCACTGAGCAGTTGATCATCTAGATCATGCGTATCCACCCCCTGATCAGGGCCAGTTTCCACCTCTTGGTGTAAGCCAGTTTCTTCATTTGGTGGGGTTAATGGTGATGGATCTTGATCCTTCTGTATGTCCTGGATCTCACCGGCTTCTTTTCTGACCGAGGTCAGAAGTGTAGGTGGTAGGCTTATTGGGGTAGGTATTAATGCCTGCTTGCTCACCCCCTGAAGTGGGGTGATCTCTCGGTAGTTAACCTCACTTAACCGAGTACCTTGCGAAGTATCTGGTGAAGTATCTGGTAGAGCATATGGTAGAGTATCTGGGAGAGTATCTGGGAGAGTATCTGGGAGAGTATCTGGGAGAGCATCTGGTAGAGCATTGTGTGGAGTATCGTCGGTTTCATCTTGTCGGTTTTGTTGCTCGCTTTCCGGCGTACCAGCTGCTTCCTGGCTAGCGATCTGATGGTTGATGATTTGTGCCACTTCGTCGGGCGTAATCTCTTCTGGCTCTCTCACTAATGGTAGTGGAATAGGCTGAGATTTCTCATAGTCCGGCGAGTATTTACGTGCTTCATCAATGACTGCATCCCGTATATACCTCACTTTCCCACTGTGTGGAAACCAGATTTTGTAGATATTAGATGCCAAGTATCCGATTAGGAAGCCGACCTCTGCTCTTGGATTCATCTTATCTGACTGAATCTGCTTCTCAATACGACAGTACGCCAAGCTTCCATATAATCTAACATTTGCTAGATTGATCTTCGGGGCTGTTGGAGCAAATTCTCTTCTTACTTCTTCCCATGGTATTAACCACTTGTTCTCAGAAGCAATATATGTAGGGGTGCGGTTCAATAACCATACTGCAGCGCTTGCAAATTCAGGCCATAGATCTTTCGGAAGCTTGCCTTCAAGAGAGAGCATACGCATACGGGTAATGATCATTCCGCCAGATCTCTCGGCATACCCATTCATCTCTGAGTGGCCAGGTGGAGTATGATATATCAAGATACCATCGCTTGTCAAGCTGTGCTCCGCTGTTTTGCCTGCTGCGGCTTCATTATCATAGTGAAATGCCTTGATAGGTAGATTCCACTGATTCCTTGCTAGCTGTACGAACTGGTTGATCGCCAGCTGGCATTCAGGCTTCACTTCATGTGTCATAATCCAATGGAACCGTACTCCTTCTATATAGAAATGAGATATCCATCGGTGTCTATTGTATGCTGGCGGCAGTTGTATGAGATCAAAGTGGATCCTTCCAAATCGTCCAAAAGTACGTCCTACTGACCGGCGAGAGATCTGCTTTGGTGCTCTACCTAGATGGCATGTTTGACATAGTTCTTGCTTTTTGTTGTCTTCAAGAACTACACCATCTACCATAGTAGCTAGTTTAGATATAGTGCGGGGTTCAATATGAGCAAGTCGCCGATGCCAGATGTCAGCAGGTGCCTTTGATTCCTGTGGCTTTACCGAGAATCTCTGTGTGGCATATGCTTGCTGTGGTGGTGGGGCCTCGTTTGGTTCGTCAAAAATCCATAGGTTGAATTGATCCCATAGATGCACATTGACTACAGGTAAATCCTTTGGATCTCGGATGCAGTTTGTACGTTGACACCAGGTGCCCCCCTTCTTCTTTAGCATCGCGTACGACACTAGATTTGTATGGAAGCTAGGCGAGTAGAGAGCATCACTCAATGTGATCTCCATTCTTCCTTTCTGTGGATGCTTGCCGACTAGTCGAACTTTGCCTCTCCCTAGCACCTGCGTGGTACTGTCACCAGTTGTCAAATCTATGACTTCCGGCGTAAAATCAATAAACAGTGCTCTGTTATTGCATACATGTGAACTGGACCCGGTGTCAAGAATCCATCGATTGCGGAGAGAGAGCTCGCCAGTCTTTGCAGCTGAGAGTGCATGCTTGCCAATCTGTATAGCTTCACTTGGTAGCTTGCCTTGGTGCTTGCCTTGGTGCTTGCCCTGGGGCTTGCTCTGAGGCCTGCCCTGTTGCTTACTCTGGTAGGTGGTGGCGAAGCTAACTTGGTTTGCAGATTCATGATGTTTTGGTTTAGCTTCATTGACGGCTTTGTCGACCCATTGCTTCCACCCTGGATCATTTGCTAGCTTCTTTCTAGCTCTCTCTAGCTTCCCTTCGTCTAGGGTATATCCTTCTGGGCGTATAGCTTCATTCATAAGCCAGCAGTTGGCCACCTTATGGTGTGGATGACCATTACCACATGGACATTTTCTCTTCTCGAATGGAAGCTTCTCTTGCTTCGCTTCCGGCTTTGCTTCTCGATGACCTTGCCAGGTTGAAAAAGCACTTTTTGGAGCATTGGTTGAGGTCACAGTTTTGACGCCTATCTCCCGATTCATTGCACGGAATGATTCAAGAAGATCTCGAGTATCATATACCTTCTTATCCATAACAATCTCTTGGTATTTTCCTTGCCACCAGATTGGCAGTACCTCTTTGACTGCATGTAGGAAGTCTCGATTGGAATCTGCATCGCTAATGCCGAGGCTAATGGCTTGCTCTCTTAGTGAATTCCACTTTTGAAGCCATTGTTCAATGTCTCCGGTTGGTTTCTGCATAGCAAAGACCTTCCAATTCATACGGATTTCTTCTTCGTACGCCGTCGACCGAGCAAATCGAGTCTTTAGGTATACAAGCCTATCATACGGAGTACGATATGTGATCAGAGCAAGATGATGCATTGGGTCGAGGTAGGTAAGGATGTACTCGTTGACATCACTTAGTCCCTTTGCTTGCTTCTCCCACTTCGTATACTTCATTTTATACACGTCCATTCGATCTCGCCAAATCCTTCGATCCTTATCATCGCCGTCCTCTGGGTATTCCGGTTCCACCGGTTCTTGGAGAGGTATAGATCTTATTGCTTGGGATTCGGTTGTCGTCGGGGGATCTGGGTTGCAAAGATCCCATACGTTCTTTTGCATGGCATATAGCTGCACTTTTGCAAACCAAGTGAGCCACTGCGGCGAGTCCTTCAGTTTTTCGCCCTTCATGGCGGAGAGGATTGATGCTGCCTCCATTGCTGGATTCAGGGGTTGAATAGCTTCACAATTGCTAATTCAGGGGTAGCTGGGAGGTTTCAAGGGGTAGAAAGCTGCTTTCTGGCGACGTGCCAGATACTATATCTCAAATAGTAATGCTTTCTTCGATGCGAACCGGGCTCATAACTGTCGGATTGGTCTGTATTGTAAATGTAGGGGTCCAATCAGTGGTATTCAATTCTCTCTGTATTTCTGTATCGGCTCTTGGTACAATTTATATGGAGCCATGATTACATAACATTAATTACAAAAATGTGTAGGATTAATAAATCCTCCGGTATGCCGTTCGTCATGCTCCGACAATTTGTTGATGCCTCAGGCATGAAGATGCTGTCGGATTGGGGCGTATTGTAAATGTAGGGGTCCAATCAGTGGTATTCAACTCTCTGTATTTCTGTATCGGTTCTTCTTACAATTTATATGTAGCCCTGATTACATAACATTAATTACAAAATAGGGAATCACTAGGGACACAACAGCTTTCTCTACTGGCACAACAAATTATGTAATACCCGTATTATATAGTCAATTTTGCCTGACATCGTTACCATGCATTACCGCAGCAACTACATTACTGACTACTGTAGCAACTACATTCTATGCCATCATGCACTATAAGACTTCGCTCTCTTACTACCTTCAATCTCTCTGCACTCTTCATCTTAGGGCTGGATTTCGAATATCGAATAGTCGAATATTCGAAAATAATTGAATTTCGGATTCGAATAATCTGGATATTCCTGCTTACTAACACCTTTTCGAATAAAAATATCTTTATCCGAAAATTATTCGATATATTCAAAACCTAGCACGTGCTCATCGTCGAACCTTCCGATTTATATATATCCCGCAACAATACCAGCCGTCTCATTGTTTCCCCATGTAGAGAGTGCCTTCTCAAACCTAACAAATCTCTACCACTATTAAAGAGTCTCTCCACTGCAACCTCTGATGCTGGAATTGCTAAATAATCCCTAGCAGCTGCGCCAACGCGTGGATACTCATGGCAATGAGCCCTCCACCAAGAGAAAAGCCACTCCTTGTCCTGTATAGCCGGATCCTGAGCTGTCACAACCCCATCTTCAAAGTACCTGTCAATATCAGAGAGTTGACGTCTTGGTGGTTGTAGTTTTTGAAGAATCCGGGCCTCTATCGTTCTTGCTGCTGGTTCGATCGGGCTACTTCTGACAGTGGAGTCCGGCCGAGGCGACGGCGGATACTGCTCGTGAAGTAATTCTTTTATATGACTTGTAACCTTCGGCGCACTGACTTTGCCCAACTCTTTTTCCAGCAATAATGTTTTGAATCGTGGGTCGAGGCTTGGGCCACGTAATAGGCATCTTGTCCATCCATTAGTTCATAATACTTTTTGAACTTGTTCAGCCCTGAAGATACTGCAGAAGCAATATCTGGACTTAGTCCAGAAAATTCTCCCTCCCTGGATGAAGCATCATTCAGTATATCGTGAAGCTCATAGTAGATGGGTATTGCAAGGCTGATCTGGGGCTGGCGCTTGGAAACAGTGAGTGTGAATTCCTCAAATTTCGCAAGAATGAGCTCAATTTGATGGAGACACTCCCAGTCTTCAGTCGTGAAGGGTGGAAGGTAGGATTGGTTGTCAATCCACTTCTTGATTTGTTGCTTTGCCAGTAAGGCGTCCCTGATCATTCGAAATGTCGAATTCCACCTTGTGTCAACATCATACTCTATGAATTTGTCATTCAATCGATGTGTTTGACAAACCACCTTCCATTGCTGTTTTCTCTGTGGTGTTCTTGCGATCCAGAGGCTCATGATTCGAAGGCGGGATACCACAGAGTGAATCCCAATTTCTTCATTCTCCTGCATAAGATCGCATGCTGTAACTGCTGTCTTGTTATCACCAGACTTCAGCGCAGAGAGTATATCGCCAACAATCAGATTGAGGACATGAGCCAGACAGCGGATATAGCTGTCCGCTCCTTGGAAACGAAGGATCTCTGTCTCCTCAACAGCTATCTCAGGACGGTGAAGATTCTCTTTCAAGTTGAAAAATAGCTCTGATATCAATGATTCGTTATTGGAGGCATTGTCCGCAGTGATGGTGAGAACTTTGCGTTCAACTTCAAGCTCCTCGAGTGTTCTGTGAAGTAGGTCTGCCATATTCTCTCCAGTATGGGCCCCATGTATCTCGGCAAACTCAAGCACGCGTTCGTGATAGTGAAAATCACTGTCTAACCAGTGACCAATCACCCCTAATATCGGTTTTGAATTCTTACTTGTCCATACGTCTAACGACAATGCAATAGTCTGACAGGTGTTGGCTAGCAAGCTGATGAGTTGTTCTCTGCACAGAACGAATTCAGCGTCAATTCGACGAGCGACGGCCTTCCGGCATGTGAATGGAAGTGCGATGCCTGGAATGTCCTTGAAGATTTGTTGAAATGCTGGAGACTCAATTGCCGTAAAAGCCATGTTGTCCAAGACTGTCCATCTTATCAAGTTTTGCTCCAGCCGTTTTGATATTTCAGTTTCTGCTCTCTTCTTGAACAGGCTGCTTATGGATTGCTGCTTTATGCCACCATCCTCAGCACCATCAGTGCTGTGGAGGAAAATCCCATGTTTAGCAATATGATTTTTCATGTTGGAAGTCGAAGTTGCCCTCGCAGAATCGGAAGTTTGCCAGTTACACCTTCTGCATTGAATTTTTCGGTCCTCGGTTGGTCTCTTGCTCCCTTTCCGTGACCAGAATTTGCCCGGGAGTGGAGACATGATAAATTGCGCCCACAGCGAGTCATTCTGCGGTCTGCCGCGAGTTGATAGAGTAGAGCGCTGGAATATCTCAGACGATCCGCAGACAGGAAACTCCGTCTGCTGAAGCGATTCCACTGGGGAGCTTCGGGTTTGATCCAATTGGCTCGCTGAATCATCCGGTGTTATGGGCTCCAGGGTTCCCGTTGACCCGTCCAAACGAGGTCTTTTAAAGATACGGTCTTCTGTTGGCGCCTCATCGTCACTTCCATCGTTCAAGAGATGGTAATCAATCCTCTGAGATCGCCGACAGTGTCTGGGAACGTAAGGAGAGACAATTTCCATTGCAGGTGAAGAAGAAAGACTGCTATCGGCCATTGCGATAAGATACACAGGCTTGAATATCTTGATTTATGTAACAAGGTCCATATGAAAAAGGGGTTTGTGGTAAATAAAGAGTACGCGACGAAACCACGCTAAATCACGGGTATATTCATTGGGGCGTCAGCCAATTATCCTACGCGGTCAATTTCTTGGCGGAGTTTCGAATAACTTTTCGAATATCCGCATTCCAAATACGACAGTGATGCCGCAAAACGTTTTCGAATTCGAATAGACCCTTCAAGATTCTTTTCGAATTTGAATAGGGAAAAACTCTATTCGAATCCACCGCTCAGCGGTGCTTCGCCGACGAATTACAAAAGAAACATATCCTTCTAGCACAGTTGAACTGTCTACGAGGAGAAGTCTGGGATTTAAAAAACCGCGTTTTCCAACACGCCGAGTGCCATGACCAGCGGATCAAGGAGCATCTCGCCAGAATGGCCAAGACCGTGCAAGACCCTTTGGACCCGGATGTCTACAATCCCAGCCTGTCCATCAGCTCATCATGTTCATTTTCCACTGGAACATGGTCCGATGAGTCGGTCGCAGATGGTGCGAACTTCTTCGAACCAGTTGCATACAATAACAATAACGACTGGACGCCATTTCCTGATATAGCAAACGAGTTTGCACCTAATGAATCGAATGGAATTTTGCCCGATTCGGTTTTTGAACACTTTATTGATGCGGACAATGGGTTCATCCGACGTCTAACCTTCTATTTTGAAATATAGGAATACCGCAATCCTAGGTAAACGGCTTGTGCGGCGTCTGCAAAGGTTCCAACTGTTTGTACGACGTGAGTGGTCCATTATCATGGCACCAAGTTTAATTCAACATGCGTGCTTCTCTATTTAGTCAAGTAGTTAAATAAGGGGAAATGACTCCGCGACAACAATACATCGGAATTGCTGTTGTACGAATTGACTTGTTATTTCAAAGGGATACATGAACCTATATATACAAAAATTAGCCAAGTTGATTTCCAATCAACTTGGTCGTCTGTATAGACACTTCGGAGCTAATTCCGACGGTGCGGCTTGGTTCCTGATCTGCACCAGCCTCATATCACAACAGGAATAACCCTTGCCCCGTGCATCCGGCGATATCGGTAGAGTCCCCCCTGTTTCGCGCTTGAATCAAGAGAAACTGGAACATGTCAGAAGCAAATGGACCATTTCTACAGGGGCTACAATATAATTACTGATTGGTTTATTAGACAGTCGATGGTTTCGCCTAGCGCTGTGAGTGGGTAGTGGGACAGGTGTCTGCGATGCAAAGGATTGTCAGCGCAAATCCTCGCGACATCGTGTTATATGAGCAGCATCGTGTACTACCGGCTCTGATGTGAGGATAATTGCCTTTAGTGACCTGGAAGCCTGGTGATTTATTAGTATGCCTCGAACTCGAACGGCAAGGAAAAAAAATGTCATACCGGCGGAATGGCAACCAGTAGGATCTTCTTTCCGTAGTGCTCAGACCTTGCCGCTTTTTGCTCACTGAGAAAACTGAGCACGCCCTTGAGCGCCCTGGTCCGCTCACTTAGTCTGGGCTGAGCCTAGGGGCCTGAGTAAGCAACAATAAAATGCAACATGTCAAAAATTAAGGTATTACATTGATTACTCGGGTCTTTTTACCGCTGAAACATGTGACTTTTAACTGTGCTTCCTGCTTATTAACTATGTCTTGTCGTTCCAGTCAGCTAGAGTCACCAATAACGACCGCGTTTGAAAATATGAGACCCCTCGGCAACACCAGAAGAAGATTCCCGGATCAATTTAGGCGCGGAGGTAGAATGCCCGGTCGCCAGGTCAACAGTACATATATGAATCGCAAAGTCTTTCAGCTTAGCACCAGTAGTTGGCTCAATCTTTCTATAGGGTGGACGATAAATATACTGTTCCATCGTCATCCCAAAAAAGCTGTAGTAATCAAGTGTCACTCTCATCATTCATGCAGGTGGTGCCCTGAATTTTACCAATACGCTAGCCATACCTTGATTTCTGTCGGAACACATCGCGTGCAACCCTCTACTTTTAGGTGGCACCCATCGTGCCATCAGAAAAGGCTGGCATTTAAACGTGATCTTCAATTCTAGTAAAAATGTCTGCAATCAATTGTGCCATAATGGAGCTTGCTATTTAGCCACCCTATAAGCATTACCATTCTGTGCCCGATGCTCTTGGGAATACTTTGTCATCTCGATACCTTATTTTCTTAAGCAGGATTGAAAGACTACCGGAGCCAGGGATATGGGACCAGTCTTCTTGGAGATCCCTAACATGTCCTGGCACATATTATAACAGAGGGGATAAAAGATGTGGGGACAGAGAGCCGCTTCTCTGCCAATGAGCGCCTACGTCCCGACTTAAACAATCGTATTTTCTTTGAGGCTCCACATATATTGCTCCTAGGAGATGGCTGGCCGCTCCACAAGAGCCTACGAAACATTTTGACACACCGAGGTTGACTTGATAATAGCAGCTATCGTTTGGGCTAGCTCCTCATTCGCCATATCGCTGATACTCCAAGAGCCCGGACCGTTTACCACCATCTATATAAACAGGACATTCAATCATGTGAGGGCTGCGTCAGCCAGGAGAAACAGCTATTCCTTGGTCCTAGACAATGTCGCTAAAGGGAGTAAAGGAAAGGAGTCTCACGTTCTAGAAAACCGTGTCGGTCTCTCGTAACTGTGAAAAGGCAGACGTAATCAATGTAACACCTTAGTTTCTTGACATTATACCTCCGCACTCTTGCGACTTAATTTCCGGAAAATAAATCTGAAATACACTAATCCTCTTCGGCTCACCGGTTGCTAGTTTCGGCAAAACTGTTCTAGTGATGATACTTGGAGTCATACAGTACATGGAACCAACACCTTTCCAAGAATCGTGATTAGGTAGATACTAACCAATATGATGTATCTCAGTTTATTGAGCATGAGCCATGGGAACTGCATTCGGATTGAGAGAGTCCGTATGTTGCTAGGGTGACTAGTTGGAGGAGTGCGGGCGACATATGCGTAGGACGGGGAACTTGTGAGGTTTGAAGGACTAATTGCAATGCGCAGGGATTGAATTTTGTGGAGGATCTCATCGTGGCTGTTCTGAGAGCATGCCTCGGATTGCGGTGTCGGGGGTCTAGCACAAAGTAACTGCTGAGGATATTATGTTACAAGATCTGCGTGTCTTGAATCTCTATAGAAAAATCCGAGCTGAAATTGTGAAGTTAAAATGTAGCTTCATTTTCACCATGTCGGTTTTTGCACGCGATTAGTGTATCTCCTTCAATCAACGCGCCGGAACTATTTTTGTGAAATAGCCGATCTTACTTTCCGACGCCACCTGGATGCATGCTGAGGTCCTTTCGTAAACTCGGGCTCCATTCCCTGGGGATATTTGATATCCGTCGGCTCTTTAGGTCCATTGAGAACTAGTGGAAGTATTGGTAGAGCTGAAGGAGGTAATAGACTTGGTCCGGTCTCAGGATGGCTCGTAGTTGAGTAGATTATCAAATCGTCGACTTGGTATTCTGCAAACGATGTAGAAGATCCACTGCGACTCTCTATTTGAACGCGGGGGCTTGTAGGAGAAGTGTCAACCATCCATTCTTGGTCGGTATAGATGGTGAACTCCGCTGGATCCAGGCTGTATGGTGCGGACGTTAACGAGGAATCTCTCCGTCGCTTGAAGTTTGGGCTTCTTTTGAGTCTGACCTGCAAAAGTGTAAGAAAGTGATTCTACTGAAGACAAGGGATGCAGTGAAAGGTACATTTGGTAGAGAATGCGAATTCTTCTGTTGTCTCCGGAAAGTTAGACTCCTAGCCGCTGAAATCAAACGAACAAATAGATCCAGAGCCATTGAGTGGGAAATTGGAAGTCCCGTCCCTTGTGCACGGACCGACAATGGTGACAGCTCATCATGGAAAGTTTCTGGCAAGCTTCTACATTATATATTGGATTCTAAAACCTTATGTATAGATCTGCATGGCAACAGGATCAACAAGACGAATTTTACGACCGGTAGGTCTATGAGCTAACGCTATTTACATTCTTATCGCCCCTCTCTTTACTCTAGCCACAGTGCGAAGACGTCGTCCCTTGTTTTAAGTGGATTAGCAATAGCAAAATTGAGTGATGTTGGGGCTATTGCTGGAATGCAACCTATTTTCCCCACTCGCAGAGTGTCATATATGAGCCTATCATCCAAAATATAGCGGTTAATCCGATTGGCTGCGTTTCAGATTTATCAGTTCAATATTGGATACCACAGGGGCTTTTTGGCTTTTTCGAAGGTTAAATTTGTCCAATAGAATGTTGTTAAGGGGTGGAAAAATCAGCCACCAATCAGAAAGCTGACTTTAATCCCTGGCAGGCGATGTGACACAGCTACATACTTCGCACTGCTTGCATATGTTTGGCTCATTGATGGATACGAGTTTGTCTTGAATGTCTAGGTCAATATGATTTGTCCTGGGGACAGATGTGTTAACAAGTACGGAGTAGGACAATCCGCCGTGGCGAAGATCATATCGAATGCTGATCAAACGTTGAATTGTAATTTTGGTCTCTTTTCTAATTCTACCTGTGTTATTTGTATTTTATTTTCCTGTTTCCTCTTACCACTCCAATCTCGTTCGCATTCTTTATCGTGGAATCCATACGACTTCTGCCCTTTTTTGCTGTATGGCCCTTGATTTTGCCTAGGTCTCTCACTAACCTCCACCAGTTTAATGACGCACATGCCCTAACGATGGATGACTATTTGGTACCCCAGTTGGGTAATTTTCCAATATTGAAAAAAGATCAGCTATGGCAAGTGTGAAAGAAGTGTTCAAATTTTGCTCCAAGTTGCATGTGAACCAAGTGAAGTCATCGTTGTGTTACTTCTTCCAAGGCCTGTTATAAGGGATCCTTGCAGAAGCTGCTATATGCTTGTTTGCCAGTTCTCAGGGTAGGCTTGTACCATAGATCCAGGAACCAAGGCTTTTTCACTCCTTTCTATCCATGCACGCCCTCCAGCTGCCAGGTTTGTAGCTGTAACAAGGACTAAGTTTTCCTCAAAGTAAGGGCCGATAGAATTGATCTTAGGGCAATATTGTACAACAAACAAGGTTACCCACAATTCGCTTTCGTAGGATATCTATTTTTCCAACAAAGCTTTCAGGGAAGATAAAAAAGTAGCTTTCCATAGGTTTCCCTTTCTTCTTATATGCCACATTATGGTACACGCGTGCTAGGTGGTTCAAGAGGCACGCTTTATATGAGAAAAGCAGTGAAAACAGACAGTAGTATCCAAAATATCACCCAAATAACAACCACCACGAAATTTTGGAATATCAAATATGCAATAAAATTTCCCAAGAGACAGATCGGAGTGTTGATCAACAGAATAAGAAAAGTCAATTCAGGTCTTCCAGGGACGGAAACGCGTGCTTCATCTATCATGTCATCCATCCTAGAGGACCGTGTCTATAACATATGATTCGTTAGCTTAATGAACTAGGTGATAGTAAAAATTTGGTCTGAGCATTTTACCGAGACAACACGTGCAGCTCAAAGCCTAAACGATTGTACAAAGAGTGTCGAACCCAACAGATCTCGCTCTCTGAAACTTTGATTGGAACTTGTTCTCGATTAAACAGCACGTCCGAGTCGCAAGCGGTCTTTTCCATTCCCACTCTAGGGACTTTAGGCTGTACTTATACTTGCATTCGGAATCCCACCTAGTCAAATGCATGCCGAGAATTTTACTTTCGTCGATATTCCTTTGAAATAAATAGAGAAGTTAATCAGAGATTAAAATGTCTGTGGTGGTTGGCTAGAAACGTTTGTTCTTACAATAAGCTGCTGACATAGTTGCATGGCTATCCCCCTATGGCTCTCTAGGCTTGATATAGTAATATATATTCATTCCTCGTATTCGATTGACACTTAACCTTAGAGCTAGCAGGTGCATCGAATAAGCAATTCTCGAGATTGGCAGCTAGTCTTCCCACTTCTTTACTAGAGATTTAGCGGATTAGTTGCCTTTTCTCTTTTTCCTGTGAACAATCTAGTCTTTTCAGTTCAAATCACAAAGATGTTTTCGGTTCAAATATGGCATGAGATATCAATCTAAGTAATGGTTGGCAAGGATCCGGTCCCTTCAATATGCCGCAAGTGTCTGCGCGGACACGCTCCTGAAGTGCAATCAAACTTTTCTTTTCGGTTGCTTTTCCCCCTTCGAAGAAAAAGGCGTAAGTCAAGTAGTGATGTGATTTACTTCCCAATCTACTGAATTTCAATAGATACCCCTTGATCTCCTAACTGGGTAAGTAGGGAAGAATGAAGTAGATCGGAGTTACCTACCGATTAGAACATTCCTTCGGATAGAAGGCATTAATGAGAGACATGTAAAAATAAAAGCATATTATATTAGACCCTCTGGACTGTTCTTTCCCCTTGCGTATAGATCCTGACCCACTTTCCTAAACCGTCTGCAACCCATAATGCATGTTGTATTCCTATATGAATTAAGCTGTCACCTAGTGCTTAGGCATAACCCAAGTCAATCACATATTTAAACATGAACTTATAAATCAGAAAGTGCCAAACATGACACGACTCGCTTTCGATGATTCCATGATCACGCACGAAGCCACCCAGGACGTGGATTATTTGTCACCTGAATGGACAGACGAGGATATATGGGACACCAGAAAATATATCCAACAACGAAGGCCACAGCTTAAAGATTACCGACGACTCGAAAATGCCCTGTGGAGAGTATGGGCAAAGCAGGGGAAAAGGTTGCCGTATTTTCCATCGCGACTGATCCAATGGTACAAACCTTTTAAGGCTTCGCAATCTGGATGATTCTCGAGCTCACATTTCTTATCTCGTTAGGGACAAAGCTACCGATATAACTTGGGTTTTCGGGCCTTTGAAAAGACATGCTGGCTTACAATCCTTCCTATCTCATTCTCAACTGCGGCCAGGGGAGCCTGCAAGTGTGCCATTCCCTAGAGCGGACCTTTGCCAGAAGAAGTCTGACTTCAATGCGCCGAGTAGTATTCTACTTCCTCCAAAGCCATCGTTAATATGCAATCCACCGAAAAAGAAGGTATGTCTTGAATAAAAAGTCTCCAGATAGCACACCGGTTAATATCGAAGGCCCAGGTTTGTGTATCGCATTTGCTTTTAAGACCAAAACGTCGCCGGGTTCGATTTAGTTGTGAAGTACAACAGGTGCTCTGTCTTCCACAAGCCTTCACTTGGGGCTCGATACCCGGGCTCAACCTGTTAGATGAACAGGTATACTCATCTTCGTCGCTCGAAAACTATACAAGTTGGCAGAGCCTGTTACCTCTGCAACCCGCGTGTCTGAAGGCCCCCGAGGGACCTTTCCAGCGGCCTTTGTCCTTGAACTCGCCTTCCTTTTGTGAAGGCGAGGAGGAAGCGCTAACTATATTCTGCTTAAGGCTTTTGTACAATATCGCGAGACTTCACAGAGTCGACATGCAAGTTTTTTTTCAGTTCAGGATTTCTGTAATGTTGGCCCAACCAGTCATTGCCTAGTATCAAGTATAAAAGAGAGACCTTCCTTGCCCAATATCAATCATTTTCATAAAGAAAATCGACGTTTCTTCGTACATCTTTCAGGCAAGCATGCACTATCCAGGCTCAACGACGTCACCCCCACATAAAACCCCCGTCGTCCACTATTATAATTTCATGCTCGCTTTCTTTTTTTTGGACCACTTGCGCCATCCTTAGCCCGGAAAGCTTGGCCAAAAAGCGCGTCAATACTTTGTTGCCCCTTCCCTTCTCACGATGACCAGGCTTGACTTTCTCACTCGCTAGCACAGGAGGCAGCCCCTGAACACGCCGCTGCACATCCTGAAGTAATTCAATTTCTCTCTGACGCTGTCCTTTCACTGTAGGAACCGACCAAGACCCTGAGGTCACTGACTTATGCGCCAGTTTATACTTGGAGCCAGTCAGGCGGGTCTCGTAGGTATTAGCGTCGATTTTACATACGTGCTGTAGGAGGTTATTAGCCATTTCATCCACGTCTGATCGGAAATACTCTTACCTGGAGCCCGACAATCAACCAGTGGTACTCCGTCCCGACAGTTGCACCACTGCCCTTGGGCGCGTTACGTGCACGTCGCTTGTTGGATTGATAGTCGATCCGCCATAGATCGGGCTCTTCCTTGGTCTCTTTCCATACACCTGGGTCATAGAGAGGTGGCGCCTGTGTAGATCTCTAACTAGGTCATTCAGGGTAATTGCCTGCATTAGCTCGCCGAACAGGAATAGTAGGCGAGACCTGAAATTTCAGTTTTTGGGTTTACGGGTTACCAAGCTATGCCCATGCGCTGGAACCAACCTTGGAAGCCAACCGCTTTACCAAGGTATGGCTTGATCAGCATTATACTTATGTGTATCAGTGCAAGGGAAAATGTATAAACGCTCATTGGCCTTCCACTACTCATGGCAACGCTACCAAGCAATGAGCGCCAAGTCCCATCTACTTGGACTAGGGTCCGAATGTGGGATGTGAGGTGTCAGTATGGCTCGCAAAATTTAAGGACTGTTGGCAGATTTTCTTATTAAGATAACATTATTCAAATGGACAATAACAGAATCGGTGCCAAACGAAGAATATTCAACGACCTCTGCACTTTCTTTTGACCAAATTACCAAATTACCAATCCAATGCCGAGCTTAGACCGTCCAGTTCACGCTGGTAGTTCCGGTGCTGAGAAACCTGATAGAAGAATTGGCCTACAAAGTCCTTCGCCGCCTTAGCAACTTGGAAGCCCTCCTTGAAGCTCTCTGGCTTCGGCGTGGCAGCAGTAACAACTCCGTACCATTCCACTGTCTCTGCTGAGGTAGGGGATGCGAGCCTGACATCCAACGCTTTACCTAGCACTTGCTTAATGAAATCGCAAGCTTCGCCAGTAGCTCCAAGAGCTTTTAGATGGCCAAAGCTCTCCACAATCCAGAACCGCAGTTGGCCATTCTTTGACAAGGTAGTAATATGGGACCCGCCCGGGACGAAGGTAGCGTCGAACATAGTTGAGCGCTGTCCATCATACATGTGGTCGGCAATAACACCATCCGAGGTCTCCGGATATTGTCCCTGGGCGTATATCGGAGATCTTTTGGTGCCGATCACGAAGGGTAGTGCTCCTGCGGCCTTGATAGCGACCTTTATACCTGTAAAGGCAACTTGGTCGTATCCGTCACCGATGAGAATAGCAATACGACGACTCTCAATAGTAGGCTTTTCAGGCGGGAAGTCAGTCTGTGATAGACCCTTTGCGCTGCGGCCATGATTTGGCATGAGTTGCTTGTCAGGAATAGTGGCTCCGACTAGCTCAGCGACTCGCTGGGCAAGTTTCAAGTCGATCTCGGCAAGCCGAGTCCCCGCGAGACGCTCGTATACAATAGGATCATCACAATGGTCAAGTTCAAATGTGAATGCCTTCATCATGTGTGACTTTTCGTGCTCAGACATTGAGTTGTAGAACGTCTGCGCTTGGGTATGATGGTCCCGGAACTTCTCACTGAGCGCACGACTTTTGGTACCGGAAACCTTCTCAGGGTACGAGACGAATCCACCATCTTCCGCTTTGGCTGGAGGTAGTGCCTCGAACCTATTCGGCCAGTAGTTGACCTTACCCTTGCTGATTCGGTGGCGCATTGCGCCATCGCGATTGAAGTTCATCATCGGGCAGACAGGCCGGTTAATTGGTAGCTCTTCCCAATTGATGCCTAGCCGACTGATCTGAGTGTCGAAGTAGGAGAAATTTCGGCCTTGGAGGAGTGGATCGTCCGAGAAATCAACACCAGGGACAATATGACTAGTACAGAATGCGACCTGCTCAGTTTGAGGGAAATACTCGTCCACATTCCTATTGAGCTCGAGTTTTCCGATACGGCGAAGAGGGACGAGCTCCTCCGGCCAAACCTTGGTCGCGTCAAGGATATCGAAGTCGAAGTCATGTTCCTTTTCCTCGGGGATGGTTTGAATAGCGAAGTCCCACTGGGGGTATGCGCCATTCTCAATCGCTTCCATTAGGTCCTTGCGATGGAAGTCGGGATCTTGACCCGCAAGCTTGAGGGCTTCATCCCATACAAGAGAGTGGACGCCGAGCTTAGGTATGAAGTGGAACTTGACGAAATGTCGTTTACCCTCCTTGTTGATCAACGTATAGGTATTGACGCCAAAGCCTTGCATCATGCGGTATGAGCGAGGGATCGCTCGATCGGACATGGCCCACATGAACATATGGGTTGCCTCAGGGTGAAGATAGACAAAGTCCCAGAAGTTGTTGTGCGCAGTTTGAGCCTGCGGGACTTCGTTGTGTGGCTCAGGTTTGACGGCATGCACTATTCGTCATGTCAGCCTAATATCAACCAGATCTATGCAAGTAAACATACCAAAGTCTGGGAACTTGATCGAATCTTGGATGAAAAAGACAGGGATATTGTTTCCAACAATGTCCCAATTTCCCTCGTCAGTGTAGAACTTGACAGCGAAGCCTCTCACGTCTCTCACGGTGTCCGCGCTACCTCTGCTACCCTGCACAGTTGAAAAGCGAACGAATACCGGGGTATTACGGGACGTGTCAGTAAGAATGCCAGCATGGCTTACGTCCTCGGCACTTTCATAGAGCGTGAAATTGCCAAATGCACCCGTCCCACGCGCATGGACGACACGCTCAGGGATCCGCTCATGATCGAAACGGTGAATCTACACATGCGTATTAGGAGGAATCCGGGACTGGTGCTCGGCGAAATTTACCTTCTCCCTTGCGATGTGGTCCTCTAGCAAAGATGGACCAGTCTTGCGATCAGATGCAACCTTCAGCCAGTTGTCGGGATTCTGAATGCGAATACCATGGTCGGTCGTCTGTGGCTCGCTGGTGTGAGCGTCGACAGTGTCACGGGAAAGGTCCGCCGTCTTTTTGTCTTTAGAGAATGCAGGTTGAGCTGCTTGCCGGGCCTTTTCCAGCCCCGAAGCGATAGTGGTAGTCATTTTTTAAGGAAATGAAATTGTTGAGTATGAAGAGATTTTGGAGCTCAGAAGGACACAGCAATAACTAAAGTTTGTCGTGACAACCTTTCAAACTTTATAGAAGCATTCCGTGACCGGCCGTTAATAGGGCTTAGGTTGTCCGCGTCACTTTTTCGTCAACGCCAGGGAAGAGGGCTTTTGAAATACTCATGATTTTGTTGGCTGTCAATTTGAGACTGAAAGGAAATACAAGTTTGGCTCGCATTGATTATTTTCGTTGTCTGGATGCTTTCGGATACGCCTGAAGTCATAATGATATCGGTATCAGCTTCGTTTTGATAAGCTCAAAACATTCTATCTTTACTATTAAATTGGCAGGTGAACAACTTTGCAACTATAGACAATTAATCCTGCTTTTTAAACGTAGGGACAAAGATCTGCCGACAATGGGTCTCAGCTTACACCATTATGATCCAATTGTATGGTGCTTGTATATTGGTAGGTAGATTTAATGAACTTCCCGAACCCCAGCCCCTAATTCTCAATTTTGTGAACATTATTCTTGATATAACAGATCAAAAATGACGCAAAAGCACAAGGTTGTTGTAATCGGATCCGGAAATTGGTCAGTCATCTTTGGTCCTATAGTATAACGAGCACAGTAGCTCACTAACCACACGTGAAGGGGTTCCACGATTGGCAAAATCCTAGCTGAAAACACTAGGGAGCACACTGATATGTTCGAAGAGGATGTATCGATGTGGGTGTTTGAGGAAGATGTCGACGTCCCCGATGACGGAACACTTCGAGACCAATTGGGCGACAAACCCGTGAAGCTCACGCATGCCATCAATACAGCTCATCAGAATATCAAGTACCTTTCCGGCATCAAGCTTCCAGACAATCTCGTTGCCAATCCCGACCTCCAGGACACAGTCAGAGGAGCGACTATCCTTGTCTTCAATCTTCCTCACCAATTTATGTCCAAAACGCTAGAACAAATCAAGGGTCACCATCTCCCTTATGCTCGAGCTATATCGTGTGTCAAAGGGGTCGATATCTCAGAAGGAACTGTGAAGCTCTACTCCGAGTTGATCATGGAGAAACTAGGAATCTACTGTGGCTCTTTGTCTGGTGCCAACATTGCATCCGAGGTAGCCGCGGAGTAATTGTGTGAAACCACTATTGGATACGACGGGCCTCCGATGGATTACAAGGAGCCGGACGGCTCATCTCGAGACAATTTGATTAAAGTGGACAAGCAGCACCAGAGCAAATCAAGTCCCAGCCAACTTTCGCTGCATCCAGTACCTCAAAATTATCCTCATGTCGATTCCGCCCTTTTGGAGAAGCTTTTTGGTCGGCCATATTTCAGTGTTCGGGTTGTGCGGGATGTTTCTGGTGTCGCCCTTGGTGGTGCGCTGAAGAATATCGTTGCACTGGCTGCCGGCTTCGTTGCAGGAAAGGGATGGGGTGAGAACACAAAGGCAGCTGTAATTCGAATCGGTATCCTTGAGATGGTGCGATTCGGCTGCCTTTGGTTCCCTCAATCTGTTGATGAGAGGACATTTACAAAGGAGAGTGCCGGCATCGCTGATGTGATAGCATCAACCAGTGCGGGAAGAAACTTCCACTCTGCATGTCACGCTGTGGAACAGGGTGTCACTGTCGATGAGATTGAGAAGAAGGAATTAGGGGGACAGAAACTACAAGGAACGTCCACTACTCGTGCGGTCTATGAGTTCCTTGATAAACAGGGACAGCTCGAGAAATTTCCCTTATTTATGTTTGTACACGGTGAGTAGTTACTCCCTTGTTATTATATACGGCGCTGAGTAAACGAAAAACAGATATTCTGGGGGAGCGCACGACGATGGATGCTCTCCCAGGACTTCTGATAAAGGGATCAAAGGTGATGGTATAGTAGCTTCGCCAAAAGATGCAGCCGAATGGCCGAGAGAGGGAAGTGCGAGGGAACCATTCGCGCGTCTTGGTGAGGTCTATCACTTGGAAAGGCTTAGCTCCCAGTGTTCAGACTTGCGCTATATATCTCAGGTGAAAATACGAGCGATGCAATATGCTGATGACCATCAGTAGCAAATAGTCGTCATTACAATAGAGCTTGTTGTTCTATAATTTACCAGTAACAAAAACCTCGAGCCTGACTCTCAGCATTCTCGCGAGTTCTAGCTCTCCAAATTTTTCTTTCCGGTACTGCGTCGGTGGGGCGCCATACGACAGTCATGGAGCTCATGTCACAGCGGGGACTTCGATCTCGAAGACGTCACACCGCTCAACAAAACGATGGTAGGACTGAAATAGCACTCGTGTTTAGGAACGATTTGCCATTGAGCTCAAAACAAGAAATCAAGTTCTAGCATTGCTAGTTCTGTGGGACTGATCCCGCCTATCCGAGCATATGTCTCCACTTAGGCCTTTAGCGACCGTTGCACTGGCAATCAAAAATCAATGGACTGTCAGACCATTAACGGTTAATGCAGGATATATAACACAGAGCCGATCAATGAGATAGACCATGCTGATAAGTATTGAAGGCGAAAGACTAGCGATCTTTGCTAACCGCTGGTCATATTTAAGCACGGAAATCTGCGGCGTATACTGCGAGTGAAACCGAGTAAGATGATTCGGATGGAGTGGTATTTTGCCATTTATATGGATCACTTCCAAGATCATGTCCATGATCACCATCACCAAGTCAGATGCATCAATCCGACGAAACAAACAGGGACATGGCCAGATACCTTTTACTGCGCCTTTTTTGTTTTCAGCAGACAAAGTATCCAGGTTTTGGCTATTTGACATAATTAGGTCATTATCATTCCTCGGGCTATCTGCAGTGACCCCAGGAATAACAATTGCCTGTCCCACGGTCGTTCCGTTGCTGGATGATTTTCTATCGGATCTCAGTCGTACGATTCCCACCAACGGGGTATATCAATTCACATGCAGGTTGATTCAAAACGATCAGTGCCATGCTCTGGAATTGAGACCGATATCAAGTTTTCGTGGTTGGCAACAATGCTGAATGCAAGGGCCCGCTGTTTTCAACAAGGAGAATGTGAAAATTTTGTGGCTTGGCAACTATGCAGAGCTTACCACGGTCTGGTTATAAGACTGGCAGGGAGGCATTTGCTGGACGGGACTTTTGGCGGGAAAATCTTTCGCTACAATATCAGTCTACAAAAATGACACATGCGAAGTCGCTGTTCCTGACCTTGATGGGCGCTGCTGCCCTGACTCAGGCAGCCAACGTTCATTATGACCTTGACCTTACATGGAAGAGGGGCTCACCAAACGGACATGAAAGAGAGATGATCTTTGTGAATGATCGCTTTCCAGGCCCTCCATTGATTCTGGATGAAGGGGATGAAGTCACAGTGAGTCTGATCCTGCTTTTAATCCCCAAACCTTGCTAAGAGGAATAGATAGATGTGGCCAACAACTTGCCATTCAATACATCGGTCCATTTCCACGGCATTGAGTAAGACCCAGGGAAAAAGCACTACCGAGAAGCTCACAACACTGAACTACATCAGGCAAACCAACACCCCATGGGCGGACGGAGTATCAGGTCTCTCCCAATGGGCCATCAAGCCCGGTGACAAATATCGGTATCAGTGGAAAGCCACGACTTACGGTACATACTGGTACCATGCCCACGACAAGGATAGAATAATGGATGGTCTCTACGGAGGCATTCGTATTCGGTGAGTATGTAGCAGACTGTCTTTTTTGTGGTCCTAATGAGAGAATTAGTCCGTCTGCCGACCGGGAATCGCCTTTCTCAATGATCTCTGATGACCCTGTCGATATCGAGGCCATGACCAGAGCCGCTCATGACGCCCAGTTGGTGATCATGTCTGACTGGGACCACCTGCCGTCCAATGAGTATATGGATGCTCTCAAAGAAACAGGCTATGATATCTTGTAAGGGTCCAAATATGATAGGTAAAGGGCGACGCTCACAACTACTAGTTGCTCGGATAGCATTCTCATCGATGGCGCAGGCTCCGTATACTGTAAAGACTCTGATTATCTGACAAACCTCCAGCCGCCGCAGGTCAGACAAGTCATAACTGAGCCCTTGACGGATAAGGGGTGAGTCTATTCTTTGTTCTGCTGAGTTAAAAGCCATTAACACCCATCAGATGTGATCCATTCATGCCAGTTCTTCAGGGTAACTGGGAGCACCACCCAGAGAAGCTTCCTGAGGGGTTGAACTCTGGATGTGCTCCCAGCGAGGGTCCGAACTCAGTCTTTGAAGTGACACCTGCCGATCGATGGGCCAGTTTCAACTTCGTCAGTGCAGCAAGTCTCAAATCGTTGATATTCTCCATCGATGAGCACCCGATGTATATCTACGAGGTGGATGGACGTTACATTGAGCCCCAGCTTGCTCATCAAATTTCCATTTACAATGGAGAGCGTTACTCTGCTATGATCAAGTTGGATAAGGAGCCTGCAAGCTACACCATCCGTGTTGCTGGTCACGACAACCAGGTTATCTCTGGCTACGCCACTCTCGCTTACAAGGGCGGCGAAAAAAACAAGCGTGAATCAACGGCATACATCGATTACGGTGGTAGCAACACCACAGCCTCTGTGATCGATTTGGACACCACTAACCTTCCGCCATATCCCGCCATCCTGCCTGCGGAGGACGGCGACGATTTCCATCTCCTAACCCTTGGACGGATCAACTCATCTTGGGAATGGACTTTGGATGGAACAACCTTCCTATCAGCCAATCTGAACCAAATGGAGCCAGTAATTCTCAACCCCAAAGCACCCGGCCTGGCTTCTGCCCTCAAGATCGAGACCCTGAATGGCACCTGGGTAGACATTGTGTTCCAGCTTGCAATCCCAGAGCCAACCAAGTTGCAGCCACCACACCCAATGCACAAGCATTCCAACAAGGCATTTTTGATTGGTAGTGCAATGGGAATGTTCACATGGGGATCTATCGCTGAAGCGAAAGCGAGCAGCCCGGACAGCTTCTTTGAAACGCCTGTGTACCGCGACACCTTTGTCACCGCGCCGAACGGAGAAGCTTGGATTGCTATTCGCTACCAGGTTGTGAACCCAGGGCCATTCCTCTTGCATTGCCATATGGAGACGCACTTCATGTCGGGCATGGGAATGGTCTTGCTAGATGGTGTCGATGCTTGGCCTGAAGTTCCTGCCCACTATCTATAGATTCCTTGACTTGTATTTTACAATTTCCTATCCTGTCTTCTATATATGTGAGTCTCGTTTTCTAATTGGCTGCTCGAATATAATCATCTGCCATCGTTCAAACTGGTTTGGCATTTAGAATACCACTGACGTCATCATTGTTTGTTTGGTATGCGGACGACCAATTTGATTTACAATCAACTTGGCTCATTGTTGTATATATAGGCTCACGTCTGAAATAACAAGTCAATCATACCTCAAATAATGTGCGCAAGTCGCTTCAAACCATGCTATAAGTGAGAAGTATTAGTACCCGAGTGCCTCGCACGTGTTTTGCTGTGACGACTTTGAACCCGATTCTAGATGACTCATACCGGCCAACTGCCCCGATGCTCAAAGCGACATCTCCGTTGCACCCAAGCAAGGGCACTCTCCCACCTCGGATCTCTAGGCCTTAAAGCATGAAGTAACTCCGAAACCAAATCCTTGCCCAAATTCCTCGCCCACCACCGCTGCCTATCAAGCTCCGTCAACATCACGCCCCAATACATAAGAATCAGCAACGAGAACGGCTGACGACACCTCAAGCTATACACAAAGTCATTATCAACAGCCGCAAGCCAAGCAAGCACAGGCGCGGGATCCGCCGACCGTGCATATTTAGCATAACAATGTCGCAGATGCGAGATAACCTCCTTCATAATACGGTGCTGGTGCGAGTAAACCCCAATCATAAGCTGATCATTCAGCACAAAGAGATATGTCAGTGCGGCCTCCGTATCGGTATCCAATTCTGCGGGGTGTTCCTCCAGAACTCGCCCTGCGAGAATAGCCCCAAGTTAATTCACGACTGACTGACCTGCAGAATCTTCTTGGCACCCTGCAGCAGCTCGAAGATGACCACGATGTTATCTGTGATGCTAGAGCACTCGTCCTTCATGACGGGTAGTCGCGGCGACGCGATGCTGATTGCGATCATGATGATGGAGTGCGCGAAGACCGCGTCGCAGTTCTGTGGCGTAATGCTGTCAATTTCGTTACGGAAGGGCCTAAGGCTACGGTTGTAGTACTGTAGCCCTGTGTCGTGGTAGAGGAGGGCTTCCGCTGGCTCCGACGATGTCGCGATGTGCATTGAGGCCAGGGCCATGATGCCGTTCATCAGGTAGTCATGCTTTTGGGCTAGGCGGCGGACGGTGATTCGCCAGATTTGAGTTTCCGAGTCGCTGACACTGAGACTTTGGCAGGTCTCTGTGGAATATTTGTGCATCGATTCTAGGCTGTGGATGCCAAACGAGTTTTTTTGGCACTGGCGCAGCGGTTGCAGCAACTAGCGAGGCCGCGCCAAACCAGCGACCGGGCGGCGTCGGAGCTTGAGCTGGGTGGGGTATTATGAATGTTCGTAGCGCGATCCCTGGCGGCAGCGACTTTCAAGTATGTGCACTCCAATTCGCGGGTTCTGCAATTCGAGCATGGTCGGCCCTGTCGCATTTAACCCGCCTACTTCTGCATTGATCGCACCCGTTGCGAGATTTGGTGTAAAATTCGCGGACACCCAGGGGAATGATGCTATTTTACATCGACGAATGGAGAATTGCGATCATGTCTGGGACAAATCATACAAAGCAGGGACCCCTCAAGAGAAGGCCAAGGTTGAGGCTGATGATTTGGCAATGGAACTGTTAAGACGATAGTCAACTTACGCGCGTGTCTGTCAAAAAGACCAAAGCTAGCAAATAACGAACAAAGTTTGATAAGATCCAATGGGGATAGAGGCAGCAGGCATATGCCCTATTGTCTGTCATGCACTTGAGCGCTTGATACATGAAAGCAAGATGCATCAATCTCACCCTCAATGTGGTGCCTGTTGAAACCGGAATAGGAGGCAAACTGTTTGTTCACAAGCGAACAGCCCCCGTCTTTGTGGTTTGGGTCACTGTCAATCATATGGAACTATACTTATGACTTATTCGTATAATTATGAATTTTGCGAATATGGATAATCCTATTATTCAATTCATATTATCCATATTCACAAATAATCTTGAATTGAATATCCATATCCCTTTCGGAGCCGTAGAGGTATGTAGGAGACGATGTAACGATGTACGGGGGGAAGAATATGTTAGTGACGAAATAGACGGTGGAAGGATGATTCGCGCAAGGGCAATTCCGACGGCGGGGAGCCGATATTGGGAGGAGGGAGGTAGACGCGTGTCATAGACATGGCCAAACAGAAGAAATATCCGTATTTTCACCGCCCACTCATCACAGTATGACGTGCAGGACTATTCTGGTGCACCAAAAAAACCAGCGCCTCAACCATTCTCTCATCCCCTACGATGATACGTTCAAGTTGTCATGAAAATTGGGACTTGAAAACCAGGCTGTCCAACAAAAACCATCCAACCAAGCCGGATACGGTGACCACGTCTTACTCCTGACTCAGCACAAAGTTGCAAATAACATCTAAGGACCGCCTAACCGCAAAATTTTCAGAGTTCTCTTTATGAAGCTTTTTCGAATGCGGGGTCGAGACTATATTTCAAGCCTTCGTCACATCGTTGTTCGGACAAGGTTTTTGCCGATTTCATAGCTCACCATGGCCATTCAAGCACAGCAAACTCCAGGCCCCCGGAATGCAACAGGTAGAGAGGCAAAGTGTTCGCCCAATCCGCTTTCTGGCATTGGAAATCATGACTCAAGCTGCCAGCAACTCCTGCAACCTGCCAATTCGTCGGCACCATTGAATCTCCCATCCTGTGCGCACCAGAATTATCCTTTCAATAACCAGAATGCTGCGGCAACTCAGAAAAGAGTGCATTTTGATGAACATTCCAAGCAAATGTGTATTTTCTCACCAGCGGATGCCCCTCTATTTTTGAAGTCGAACTTTCCGTCTACCGCCATTGGTGCGACTTCACTCGCATCGATATGCGACCCATCTTCCAAGTATGGTTACGAGACTCCTTCTTGGACAACAACCTCTAAGTCCAGCGCACCATCAACACCGCATTTGGTTCGACTGAGAACCTTGGAACTTTCTCCATCATACGACCAGATCCGAGGCATGATTGATGTCGCAAATGTTTTTTCTCAGAAAGAGGTACTCGTGAGATTTACCTTGGACAATTGGAAGACATGGTCGGAAGTCACGGCGCAACATTACCTCTCTGATTATCTTGGACAATCAATCATCTACGATCTTTTCACATTCGCAATCGAAAAGGAAAATCTTCTTTTTGAAAGCGACGTTAGCGTCCAGCTCTACGCATGTTACAAAGTGATCGGCCAAGAATTCTTGGACAACAATGATTGGAATAATTACCACGTTGCCTTGACTACATGACAAGGAAGTAAAGGGTACGGGTAAAAGACAAGACCCGAACGCAAACTCGAACGGAGTTGATACAAAGTTATGGAACTCGGTTGCCTGGGCCATTGCGTTCATTCCGTTGGAGTTGGTTGTCATTGGGCCACGTGGTCTGACACCGCCTTCTACAGTTGGCACAAATGAGTAAAAGCACCAATTTGCTATTACGACGATTTTCATAAATGTACTAGTGGTGCGATTTGCTTTTACCCGTTCAAGCTTGCCATGCTGCCCCTCTTTCAATCTAATCCCCCTCCACCCCGTCTGTGTCTGATCAATTCAGCCCACTCAGAATGAAGGAAGCGGGACACAGGGAGCTGCCAGACCGTCGAGGCAGCCGCGATAGTGATGATGATCATCACGAGGAAAGCAAATATAGAAACCACATCAAGTCCAATTTGGCAGCCGTTGACTATTATCCCACCCCCATCTTCGACAATGACACGACTGGAGACGATACGGCAAAAGAGTTTGCCAAACAATGCCTTCTCCCTTTCTTCGCCGATGACCTCCAGCGACTCACTAATATGGTGCGCCCGGTACCTGACTTTCCACGTCCGGGCATCAGTCTCCGTCACGTGCTCAACATCTCCCAGCAACCAGGTGGACTGACTCTGTGTATATCTCTATTTCAGAGCCACTTTACCGAAAACTAATTATTCAAAGAATAATAGAATTGAGGTCCAACAGTATATAATTCCCAGTGGCTCTTCGGTATTGGTGATGGATGACGTGCCACCGGACAGACACTTCGTGCCGTGCTACGCCTTGTGGAAATCGCGGGTGCCCGTACTCAGGATATCAGAATAATGGTCGTGGCCGGGTTCCCCGTTCACCGTGGTCGGGAACTGTTGCGCCAATGTGGGTTTAGTGAGGTCAATATTCAAAGGCTTTTGGTTTTCGATGGCGCCTAGGTCAGAAACAGATGCATCTTGGTATCTCAGGCTTGGGGTCGAATCGACGAACATCAACCAAATGTTTTGTTTCAAGTGAATAAAATAGTTTTGAAACCAATAATATCTATCTCTTGAAAGTTTTAATATCTCAGTGGGGTAAGCCTTCCATATCACCAACATAATTTCCGATCACTAACTATTGCGAAGGATCTTGGAATCTGGTATCATCCATATCTCGTTGGAAAAGAGAAAAAGCAGTTCAGCCACGCCGTCCCAGTGAGGATTGATTTCATTCGTTTATGTACACACACACACACAATTTATTAACGCCCGGCGGCTAAGACGAAAGGGCAACTATCTCTGATCTACTATACATGTCATAATATATATAGTACTGTGTCTCCTCAGAGCCCATACATA